>APFE031330729.1:21556-80673 GCA_000404065.3 Pinus taeda | reverse complement strand
CAACAAAATCCACAACTTCCAAATCAAAACCCACAACTTTCATTGCCATTTCCACAACAACAACCTTCTTAACAAAATCCAAATTCTCAACTCTTGCTTCCATTTCAACAAGAGACAAATCAACTACCAGTCCAGCCATTACCAAATCCGAACAACAAAAATCCTCAGAATTCTTACATGGTAGAAGGACAACAATTTCCTACCTATATGACTGTTCCTCTTAATGATGTTCAACTCAGATCCAGTAGAGTTTTAGAAAAGGAAAAACCTTCTATAAATATATAAGAAGAAATTTTGGCACAAATCAAATAAAGAAAGACCTTTGTCGACACGTTTTGAACCAACTAGTGTGGTTCATCATCAGGACAAGTTGAAGAATAGATCCAATCTAGCATGTTAAATATTTAACACCCTAGATTGGATCTGTTCTTCAACTTGACCTTCTATAAATGTTCAAGAGAAAGATGCCACTGAGGAGGATTCTCTTAAAGTAAATAAAGGTTCTAAGGAATCATCCCTTCAAAACCCAATCATTCAAAAAGAAAAACAAAAAGAGTCAACCCCCACAACTTCTATAGTTGAGAAACCTGCATATTCATCCACACCTTCTTTCCCTGAAAGATTACATATTGACAAAGGGGTGGAAAAACAAATCTTGTTGCCTGACTATGATTTCCTAGATGAAATAAGAATGTTTGTATCAATATTCCCTTGCTACAAGCCATTAGAGATATTCCTATTCTAGCAAAAACAATAAAGGAGTTGAGTTTCAAAAGACCAGGTAAGAAACCAAGAGATACAAAAATAATCCACCTAGTAGGAAAAATTGCAAATATCATGATGGGAAAGATTACCATGCAGAAATATGTGATCCAAGTAGTCCAATTGTCAAGACACACATAAATGGGATAGAAATTCCAAATACTTTGATTGACTTAGGGGCTGCTATAAACGTGATGAGTAGACAGACTATGGAACATCTTGAACTTCCTAATCTTCTTTTTACACCCACCTTGCTACAACTTGCAGATAGATCAATAATCAAACCAGATGGTGTGTTAGAAGATATTTCAGTCTCCTTATATTCTTGTGATTATCCAGTAGATTTCATGATTTTGACTCCCAAGAGTAATCTAGGAGGTCACCCACTCATCTTAGGATTCAGGGAGACCTTGGCTAGCCACAACTAATGCTTTCATTAGTTGTAGATCTGGGGATATGTACATTTCTAATGGTAGTTCAACAAAGAAATTCAATTTGTATCCTCCAGCAAAAGCAATTACAAAAGTAGGAGACAATGAATGGGTCAGTGATGAAGATATTATACAACCTGTCTTTACTGTCTCTGAAGTTAGTGAAGATATTTTAAACACTTTAGAAAATTTTAAAGCATCTTCAGAATATGACCACACACAATTTCAGTTAGATTCTGATATTGAATATTTTGCATCAAGGAAAATGTCTCTTTACTCTATCGAAGAGTTTGGTAGTTCTAGAGTTGAAATTTTCTACGTAAAACATTGAATACCAACAAAAAATTGGAAAAGTTACAATAGGAAGAGCTAACCAAAATCTTGCAAAAAAATTCTGCTGCATTTGCATGGGAGTATACTGATATGAAAGGTATTGAACCTAAGACTTGCATCCATCATATCTATATCGAGGAAAACAGTAGACCAATCAGACAACCTCAAAGAAGGATGAATCCAAATCTTAGGGAGATTGGAGGAAGACTCCAAAAACTACAATGTAACTTCAATTTACCCATATTTTAGATAGCCGATGGGTTTCCCCTGGTATAGTACCCAAAAGATGGTAAATGGAGGGTGTGCATTGATTACAGGGAATTGAATAAAGCAACTTTGAAGGATCACTTTCCTTTGCCCTTTATCGATCAAGTATTAGATACATTAGCAGACAAAAATTACTTTTCATTTCTGGATGGTTTTAGTGGTTCTAATCAAATTTAGGTAGCACCTGAGGATCAAGATAAGACGACATTTACCTGTCCATGGGAAACTTTTGCCTATCGAGTGCTTCCTTTTGGATTATGTAATGCACCCCCAACATTCCAAAGAGTAGTACTAGGAATTTTTTCTAATCTAATCCATGATTGTGTAGAGGTATATATGGATGATTTTACAGTTTATGGTAATTCATTTGAAGAGGCATTAGAAAATTTGGAAAAAGTCCTTATAAGATGTAAAGAAATAAACCTTTCATTAAGCCATGAAAAATGCTTTATGATGTTTACTGAAGGTATTGTTTTAGGACATCATATTTCAGGGGATGGGAATAAAGTTGATATATCAAAAGTTGAAGTCATCTGCAAGTTACCTATTCCAAATTGTCAAAAAGTTGTCAGAAGTTTTCTGGGATTTACTAGATATTATAGAATATTTATAGAAAACTTCACCAAAATAGCATCTCCACTCTTTAAACTACTTACAAAAGATTGTGAATTCAAATGGAGTCCTGATTTCCAATTAGCATTTGAAGCTTTGAAAACAAGAATATTTGAAGCGCCTATCTTGAGAGGACCAAATTGGAAACTTCCTTTCCATATTTCTACAAATGCTTCAGATACATCTCTAGGGGCTGTGTTGGGACAAAAAGATTTAGTTCCTTATGCCATTTACTATACCAGTAAAAATTTAACTCCCACTGAGTTGAATTATACTGTGACTGAAAAATAGTTCTTAGCTATTGTTCATGCAATCATAAGTTCAGACATTATATAACATGCTATGAAACTTTTATTCATACTGATCATTTTGAAATTAGATATCTAATGAACAAACCCATTACTAATGGCAGAGTTACAAGGCGGCTCCTACCTTTACAACAATTCAATATTACTGTGTTAGATAGACCAGGGAAACAAAACACAGTAGCTGATTTCTTGTCTAGGATTCAGAATAGTAAAGAATAATCTCCTGTAGAGGACAAGTTTCCTGATGAATATTTATTTGCAGTAACTACTAAGACTCCTTTGTATGTAGATATAACTAACTATTTGGTTAGGGGGAAACTACCTCCGCATTTATTTCCTAGTGAAAAAAGAAAGATTATTCAGGAGAGTTCAAAATATTCATGGATTTCTAACGAATTGTTTAAAACAGGGCCAGATCTTGTGATTAGAAGATGTGTCAGGGAAGATGAAATGCTTGATATTATCAAAGCATGTCATGTTGAACCATGTGGTGGGAACTTTGCTAACAAAAGGACAACCTATAAAATCCTTTCTTTAGGATATTATTGGCCGTCCCTCTTCAAAGATGCAAAATGATATGTCAAAATGTGTGATAGCTTCCAAAGAGTAGGGAAACCTACCCTCTCAAATGAGATGCCATTACAACCATAGGTACTCATCAAACCCTTTGAAAAATGGGCTTTAAACTTTATTGGACCTATTAATCCACAATCTAAACAATATATATATAATATATATATATATATATATAATATATATATATATATATATTATTATATATATATATATATATATATATATAATATATATATACTGATTATGTCACTAAATGGGTAGAAGCCAAAGCATTATTTTCTGCTACTAAGCATTCAGTTGTTAGTTTTCTTTATGAGGATATTTTACTCGCTTTGGTGTTCCAAGAAAAATTGTGACAGATCAGGGAGGTCAATTCACATCCAAACTGGTGGAAAAGCTGATGAAAGAGTACAAGGTCAAGCATAGAAAATCTATTTCCCATCCACAAGAAAATGGTCAAGTAGAGTCCACAAACAAAGTAATTAAGGGCATCATTACCAAGACTGTTCAGCTACATAGAAGAGATTAGGTAGAAATTCTTCCTGAAGCCTTATGGGCTTACAGAACTACATGGAGGAACACAACAGGACATTCTCCCTATGAACTTGTTTATGGGAAAGAAGTTTTTCTCCCCATTGAGTTCCAAGTTAGGACCTTCAAGATGGAAGTTCAATTGGGACTGGATCTATCGGAAGCTCAAAAGCGTAGAATGGAGTAGTTGAATGAACTAGACGAGATCAGACAAGAAGCAATCCTAAGAACTAATCTAGTTCAATATCAAAGAGCTAAGTGGCATGACAAATACATCAAGGAGAAAAAGTTTCAAGAAGGAGATTGGGAATTTCTATTTGATTCCAATTTCAAAGATTTCAAAGGTAAATTTTAGACTCATTGGCTGGGGCCATATGAGATTGACAAAGTTTTTAGCAATGGAGTGGTAAGAATCAAAACCATTGATGAATATCAAACTCCTCTCATTGTGAGTGGTCATAGATTGAAGATCTATCATAAGCCACTCTCAAAGGAGGAATTTGTCAAATTTTTTTAAGATAATTCTGCAATAAGGCTGGTGAAGAAAAATACTTCTTCTCCATCAGCCTAGTCCTTGTTCTTTTCATTGTTTCTTATGAAAAAAAAAAGAAAAAATTGTATAAGCCTGAAAACCAATCACTGATTGGCAGTCTTATATAGAAAATACAGGGCGAAAATCAGAAACTTTTGATACCCTATATTTTCCAAAAAAATATCCCTCTCATTTCATTCATAATTGTTCCATTTCATGTCATTTCACTTCACTTCATTTCATTCCATTTCACCATCACATTTCGCTAATAAAATTCCTTTCATGTCCAGTTTTCATATATCATTCATTCAATCATCATTCATTTCCATCCATCTCCATTCACTTCACCAAGTCATATGCTCAATGTGTCAGTTTTCGTAGGCAAATTCTGATTCCGAAGCTAATTACTGATTCCGCAGCTAATACCCTGTTACCCTACAGTGACAGTCAGATGTTAGCCAAGTAATGATGAAAACCAAATGCAGGTATGGAAGAGGAATGTATTTTGAAGATTTTAGTACCTAAAGCACCAACAAGAAGTAGCCAATCAAAGTTCAGTGAACGGAAGTGGTAAGATTCTAAGGTATGAGCAAAATTAATTTCAAATAGCATTTTAAAACACATCATATGTATAGTTGTAAAACCACTAGCTCCATTCTGTGTAATGATTCGAATTGATAGCTTCCATAACTCCTCCATGACCTTTGCATAACTCCACCACGAACTCCGCATCAATTTCCAATGGCCTCATGATCTGCTTCCAAATCTAACTCGTACATAATTGTACGTCTACATTCCACCTGTTGAACTGGTTAATTATGAAGACGTAATCTATTTGACCATGGCTCTCCTCTGCCACACAACTCTGCAGTCATTTATGAATTTCCTAACGTCCACTCCATAGCCTTTTAATTCAAAATTCTACCAAGACTCACTCTATTTCCATACCCTCCCATTGAGTTTACGATTGGCAGTACTGGTCTGTTTATACAAGCCTCTGCACCATGAACTTATTTTCATTACATACTCTGTATTGTTTCTGTTTTTGTAACTACTGATCCTCCTCCATCTTCCGCTCACACAACCATTCCACCTCCATCAATCCATCACTTACAGTCCATCACTTATAAAGGTATTTTCAAAGCAAGAGGAAGGAATGGCCGTTTTGGTAAGAACAGAGCCGGACAGGCCTAAATTCATGGAGGTTTATCCATAGTTAAAAAGCATATTAAGGAAAGCACGGAGGCTGCAATTTATCCATAAATTCAGACATCACAATAAAGAAGTCACGAAGACATTTGCAAGGTATTTTAACGGCATGGAAGTTGAGTTTGGAGATCTCAAATTTTCAATCACAGAGGCATCCATTGCAGCAACAACGGAGTTCCCACATGAGGGAGAATGGTGGTTCAAAAACAAAGACTTTGATGAGAGGGCCTGGAGGATTATTTTACATAACCCAGGTATGGATATAACCATTTTCAAATGTGGAATCCATGTTTCTACTCTAGAAGAAAAGTAGACTATTTTATTATTGATAATTCAAAAGTTTATTACGTGTGAAGGAAGGTTTGGGTCCATGTACATGTACCACATCAGGTTACTAATGAATTTTCTGGAAAATCAAACCATCAATTTGCCTTATTTCCTATTGAGTAGCCTGAAAAAGATGTCCACAACTGTACAAAAGAATCTAGATGTGTAGAGCCTCATGTATACCATCCCGACCTTGTTAAAATTCTGATTGAAAAACAATTGAAGGAAAGAAAGGACACATGAGAATAGTTCTTGATTAGAAACTTCTTTCAGGACCCACCTGAAACACTTGAAGGTAGCTCAACAAGGAAAAGTAGGAGAAGAAAAACAAATGTAAACATTCAGGATATTCCTACTAGAATAGCTAAAGAAACTAGTAGGGAAGAAAAGGTATGTGAAACTTTGACTGAGGTTAGGAAGAAAGTGAAACTAAAAGGGAAAAGAAATGTTGAAGATGTCTATCAAACCCCAGGACTTTCCTCAGAAGAAGATTAGATACTTTCTGAAATAATAATCCACATTAAAGAACAATCAGCGAAAGCAAAGGAAAAAGGGAAAGATAAACAGAGTGTAGAGAAAGGAGACACCAACTCACAGAATCTAAGGAGGAGCTCCAGACTTAAAGGTAAATTGAATAAAGTGAAAACTAAAGGGGCCCACTTCATAGCATTAGGAAAGGAAACACTAGAACAGTCACCAATAATCCCTCCTAACCATAGCCCACACCATTGTCCTTTTTCTCAACCAGATTTTGAGATCAGTCCAAGAAAGGCTACACCTCAAAAAGATCCAACTCAGCAAGAAATGTATGATTTTATTGAATCATTGGATAAAACTGCAACAAACCAAGGTACTTCATCTACTCAGCCTAATACAGCCTAGGAATTTTTAATCCAGTCACTAAAATAGGAAGTTTTTAAAGTAGAAGCCTTGAATAGACACATCAAAAGGGAAAATGAAACATTGAAATAACAAAGCAGGTTGGATAAAATTATCCATGACAACAACATGTTGCATTTTGGATTGTAGCAGAAGAAAAATTGGAAATTGAAGGAAAAGAGCAGGAGGTTGAGCAAAGCCCTTATCAACCTCAAATACATGTGCCTAATGAGGAAGCCCAGGAAGATAGTGATACCAAGGAAGAAGAAAAGAAGGCTAGATGTATTAGCAGAGGTCTCAGAACAAATGAGCTGAAGGGAGGATGGTCACAGTTTTGGTTGCATGAGGACACGCAACACCTTGACAGTGGGGGTATGTTAAGCCCTAAAACTAACTCTCTTCTACATACTTTCTTAGACCTTTTTCCCACACCAGCACCTCATAAGCTATCAAAGAGCATTACATATTGATTCTAGGAGTGAATTTAAGTGGTTTTATAACTATATTTTTGTGTTTGTTATTTGAATGAGATTTTTCTCATCAGCTACGAAATGCAACCACTTTCTACAGTCGACTCGCGATTCCACAACTATTTTTATTGATCTAAAGGTTACAGGTGTCGACAAGTAAAACGAGACACATGGGCAGTTCATGAATGATCTGGACATGGACAAGGTCCTATTTGTTCAGTCGAATTCATAAAGGAAAGCCTTGGTCAAAGGACGGTCAAACAAGGAGTCCTACAACAAATAAGTCTCCGTTTTTAACACGTGAAAGGTCTGAGACCGTTCCTAGATCCGTGGATCCCTCTTGACAGCTGCAGGCCATATCCACGATGCAAATCCGACATCCACCTTTTTTAGATTGAATGATCATGGAAACCAAGATGCTAAGCTCACGGGTTCTATCTTTTTATGTGTCTTCTGCTGAAGATTCCTCACGGAGAAACAGTTATACAATTTCCTCTATAAATAACGCGACATCAAATAGTTAGTTTTGCTGTTAGATTTTATACTCTTGCTGTAGCATTAGTCATGTTGTTGTAACGAGAAGACATCTCCTCCATTTTTCAATATAAAAACTCTATTTCTTATGACTGTTTGAGCATAATTTTGGGTTGACAACGTATTAACCAAAGGCCGTGTAGAGGGCCCTTGCTGGTAGAGGTTTTATTTTTCATTTATGTAAAGTTTTCATGCATTGTTTTCTTATTTCCATTGGATATATTTCATAGTTTGTTTAACTATATGTGTTTCATAATTCATTTATGGTGTTAATCTTTCATTCCTGTACATGATTTTCCAGCATTGTATACTTTTACTAACACTGATCAGTGTGTTTCAGGATAGGTTATGCACGAGTTTTTTCATATGATTTTTGCATGAAATAGTGACATGAGATTTGCCTCTCTACTAAACTTTATTTTTAAGCCTTTCAATTTCAGTTATTCTTTGATTTTAGTCTTATTTATTTGTTGTTGTTAGTTAGTTTAGATATCAAATTCTTCATGTTATTTGATGTTATCTCTGGAGCCATGGCTTAACCCTGAAAAGCTACTTGGCGAGCTATTGGATTATAAGTGAAGTGATTTGATTTTACTTTCATTCTGCAAGTAGGTAGTTTAGATATCAAGTTCTTCATGTTATTTGATGTTATCTCCAGAGCCATGGCTTAACCCTGAAAAGCTACTTGGCGAGCTATCAGATTATAAGTGAAGTGATTTGATTTTACTTTCATTCTGAAAGTAGGTAGTTTAGATATCAAGTTCTTCATGTTATTCGACGTTATCTCCAAAGCCATGACTTAACCCCGAAAAGCTACTTGGCGAGCTATCGGATTATAAGTGAAGTAAATTGATCTTACTTTCATTAGTCTGCATTTTTAGTTTGTTTGAGTGCAATAGTTTAGATTTTATTTCTGTATTTAGATGGGTAGTAGAGACAATGATTTCATGATCAGTATTTCATCTTTTGTTTGATTTAAGTAGCTACACATTTACATTCCTGTTCAAGTACTAATTTTATCACTAGCTTGTTTTGAGATCTTTTGAAGTGCTAAGTTCTGGAAGTTATCATAAGGGACATAAAACCTTGTCTTAAATCTACATCCATACTTGCCCTCTAAAATATTCTTAAAACTTAGGAATAGGATTTCCATTTGCATTAGGAGACAAACAAAGACAAAACCCTAAAACAAAATAAAATTGAAAATAATAAAAAGTAAGATAGAGGTTGTCTTGCACATATAGTGCGCCACACTTCATCAGCTTACAACTCCCGGATTGATAATTAATGTAGCAATTTAGGACATACTAAATTGACTAAACACAAAGAAAGATGTTTGCCCTGTGAAAGCATTTGCTCCTAGAGTTCTTGTCAAGAATAGTGGCCCTGGCGGTCAATCCAAGAATGCCCCTATTGCAAGTCACCTAGAGAAAGAAAATGCATCTCCCACTACAACAAAGGCTACTCAAGACGGTAAATTCCCATCTAAGAATGGAAAAACAGGTATGTTTACTCTACCATATCCTGTTGATGACATTGATTACAATATTGTGGATGATCTCAAGAAGTCTAGGGTTAATATCACATATTTTGACTTGTTAAAATTAACGCAACAAAGAGATTTGCTGCTGAAAGCTATGAATGAGTGGAACTCCAAAACCCCCACCACCTCAAGCACCCAAACCAATAAGCCAATGTCCAAACCTGTTAGTACAACTAGTGCAGCGCAAATACCATTAGCTATGGAGGCCATGTTATCTAAAATGAATCAAAAGCCCCAAGATGTCAGTGCAGCCATGATGGGGAGGAAATCAAAATCTATGACTCCACCCTTCCTTATCACATTCGAAATCTTCAACATGAATGTGCATAATTTCTTGGTAGATTTTGGCACCTCATCAACTATTATGCCTTACATTGTTTCTAAGAGACTTTAGGCAATACCCTATAAAACTGAAACTCAAATTATGCAGTTGGCTAGAACGAATGTGAGAGTTATTGGGGAGCTGAAAGATGTGTTGATTCGGATGGCTACCAAACCTAAATACACTCAAGTCATTGATATAGTGGTAGTGGATATACCTGAGACTTATGGGATGCTGCTTAGTAGGGACTTGTCATCAAATCTAAATGGATATTTCTCAACTGATTGGTCCCACCTTTTATTGCCTCAGAGGGGAAAAAGTGATATGCGGAGAGTGGATCGGGAAAGATGCATGAAGTACATGTTAATGGAACCAAACAACCCTAATGAACTTGTAATGTTCTATATCTCTATTCTTGAGAATTATAGTTCCGATGTTTATGCCATGGAAACTTGTTTCAGGGAGTGTCATGCAGAAATAGTCAAGGATGCTTTGAAAAATACACAGTTGGAAGAAACAATTAAACACCCCCATAATCCGACTGATTAATTACCTTGTATTATAGTAGATGATAGGAATAATTTCAAGGGAAGTAGTTCTTTTAGTGTAACATTAGAGTTTATTTTCAAGACATTCCACTTTGGCGACTCTAATTATCTTGAAAGTGCAAGTGTTGGGAGCATTTTCATTAACCCACTAGGGAACCAACGTTTGATGGCCAGCCGGTTGGAATGCCCGTGCACTAGTAACACAACAAAACATGAAGGCTTGCTGAAAGGTCTGAGAAGAGCCATTGAAAGGAATGTAAAAAATCTCAGAGTTTTTGATGGCCCACAGATAATGGTGAACTAGGTAAAGAAAAATATACACTACAGTCTGCCACACCTGGTGAGGTACCAACATGAGGTATGGAGTTTAATTAACAATTTTGATTCTTTCAATGACACATACATACCTCGAAAGTATAACCATGATGCCGATTTTATGGCTGCAGAACTTTTGCCTAATCTTAGATTAAACAAGAACAAATTTTATGTTGAGTTGATTTTCGGAGCATCCATAACTGATAACATCTCAAATTGGCAGGTGTTTGAAGCTGATAATCAAATCCTTGAGTTCCTGCATTGAGAAAGAACACTCAGAAACATAACCATTAACAAAAGGAGCATGACAAACTTATAAATGGAAATGAAGACGAGGTGATATCTTTCATTGAGACATTTATTTACTTTTCATCTCTCATGAGTGAGCCAACAGGTGAGCACACCAAATTACAACATTCATGGCAGAGCCCATTCCAAGTTGTAGAAAAAATTGGTCATGGAATTTACAGATTGAAATCCTTATAGGGAGAAACTGAAAATCTCCATGTTAATGGCTAGCATCTCAAGAGATACTTCCAGTAGCCACCACATGGTGGTTACCACCTGAGTAGGTTAGAGTTCATTTAATTTTGTTGTTAGTGTAGTTGTCTGTTCTTTCTTTTTGTTTTTTGCAAAGTCTATTTCCTATTGTTTTGAATTGCATTCCCTTTCAGCTGTTGATTGTAGTCCTCCAACCTCGTTCTACCTTTCAGATTTGCCCTCATTCACTACTCTCGGCATTTTCCTTCCTCATTAACTTGCAGATGATTCTGCTATTCCTGAACCCATCATTTCCCCGCAAATAAAACAAACTTTCTATCAACCCATTAGTACTTGAGAATCAGCAAGGAATGAAAACTGAAATCCCTCATTGACATCTGTTGGGAATGTGTGATATATGTTGATAACTTGGATATCTAGAGCATGTAGGGGAATCTTTATAAAACAAATAATGTGTAACTACAGGCTAGCATGGAGGAATGCTGCATTTAAATAAATCCCACTCAAACCTAGCTATACTTGTTTATAAGGTTTCCAGTCATTCTCCATTGGTACCATCCACCACACTAAATGGTCCAATACTTATTACTCACAAGTAAACCTCCTTTCATGGGCTAATCTCACTGTCTCATACCTTGTGGCAAATCTAGTTGTGCTCTAGTCCTTGTGCCTGAAAGTGGAAGGACTTATCTAAAAAGAAATGAAATGTCAAGTCCTTGTGCTAATCTAGAAGGACAAGTTGTTTGGGAAGCTGGTTAGAGTAAGGACTATTGCTGGGCTCAGAGTACCAGTTGACACATCAAGCCCAACCTTGCTTAAGCAGTTTAAAAATATGGCATGATCCATGACTACTTCGCATTCAATTAATGAAAATATAGCACTGAAATTCTCATATAATGTGAAAGAAAAACATGCCTACATCAAGCTTGATGAGCAATAAAGAGCTGAGATACACACCTAAACAGGTATGAACAGACTAGTGATGGCCCCAAAGGGATTTTTGAAAGTGGGAAATATGTGAAGGAAGGTCAATAAACCCCATAATACTGCTATTGGAGAATGCATGTCAAAATCATATCAGCAAGTAGAAGCTATTTGTCTCCATCCCTCCTGAAGCAGTTAATGTTTAAATGGAACCCATGCTTGTCCATCTATATAGTTTTCATTACAAATATCCTGATATTTTATTGATCTGAAGGTTATTTGGAAACAAAGATAACTATTTCACTCAACGACTCGCCATTTGTTGTGGCCACAACTACTAGCCTATTAAAACAAGCTCTGATAGCATATTTTGAATGGCCCCCCTATAAGTCTGATCTATCATCTCTTTGAAAGATCCTTTTCATCCTAGTGATTTTAACTCTATGAAGAGCTGAATCTTCCATTCACAAATGGTGAAAGCCCCTCAGCAAACCCCTCACATATAACCTTGTCAAGCCCTTCATTCATAAGCTCATCAGGGTTTGCCTAGCTTCCAAAACCCTTCATCACATCATTGTCCCGTTATAATACCTTTACAAAGGAAACCCTTCACAAAATACATATATCCTCCCTCTTTCACTTATCGCATTCATCCTGGGCATGTAATGAATGCCATAAGGCCCCAGACCTGGTGGCATTATGAACCACAATATATATATTGTTGGGTTTGAAAACCTGTTGCATTTTGCAATCGGCCTAAGTCCAAGGATTATGTATATATGGTGTGCCCCTTGCCTCTGGATCCACCGGCACTATGAACCACATTGTATACATTGTTGAGTCTAGCCCCAATTGCATATCGTGTATCAGCAGAGCCCGGGCCTTATACATTACACGCGCAACAATATAGCAGACCCACCGAGCTATCAAATACGATTTATGTATTTTCGGGTCTGAAGCCTTATCGCATATTGTGATTGGTGGAGCCCCAGGCTTGTGCATATTATGATATGTGATAGGCCAGACCCGGTGATATTTATAGGCTCCAACATATAACATTTGAGGTCTGGCTTGAGAAATCGGGGTGGAGTTTCCTATGTTTTCCAAATTTTCTGAAATTACAAAGGGATCTAGTTTTCAGTGTAAAGGGCGGGCCTGTGCAGTCATGATAGTGCAATTGCACATCAGGGCAGTGGAAGGCATGGGTCCTGTGACCTGAGAAGGGGCCGATACCCAATTGCAATGAAAGGAAGCCCTCAAAAATTATGCCAAGCCTATGGGTTGAGCGGGAAATTGTATATTGACTGTGTATCAGGCATAAATCCTTTTCACACTTGTTTCGTAGTTTATAAAATGAATGAAGGTAGTGTTTACGTTTGATTGAATATTTCTGTGATATTGTTCGCAATCATGATGCTGATGATAGCTATCCTTGTAGGAAAGAGGTAAAGGATGCAGGAGGGGATTCAAAGAGCCATGTATGCAGAAGCGCTGCATTTAAGGGTCTAGCCGCAAGAGTTCCGGGTCGGAACCCCATGCGTTTCCTATGCATTCTGTAAGCAGAGTTGTCCTGGTCTTCATTATGGGAAGGCAACATACAGTCACCCTTTTACCAGCATCTGTTCACTTCCTCAGGAAAGGAATCGATCCGTCTGTTACACTTTCTATATGCTGGCGGTAACGCTAATAATCCTACCTCTGTGTACTCGATTTTCATATCTAAAATAGTGGGAAGATGAAGAGGTAGGGTAGACCTAGAGTCATGGGGCATTTGCATAAGTATTACCTCCGAAGAGGAGAAATGGCTTAGGATTTTAGAGAAGAATAGTTTTGCTTTATGTGAATAAGGAGGACTATTTTGGGGAAGAAGGAGCCTTTAGTTTCATACTTATTTAATTGTTCTTTTATATGTTTTGGATCAAAGTGTTGTTTCTAGCATGAATGGAAATGTGATTTGTATTTATGCATATTGATGACTTACAGTTCACTATTAGTCTTGTTAAATTGAATGTGATTCAGTTTCATGGTTATCTTGTGAATGGTCTCTGATTTGAAACTAAGTTAAACATTAGTTGTAAGTTTAATTTCATAAAAGAATGTGGATTCCTATATGAGTGATTGGATTGCAATTTAGCTTTAATACAGTCTTGTCCACCTATGAATTCAGTGATTGATTCATTTGGACTTGAATCTATACATGATGTTTAATCTTCATTATCATGCTCCTGCTAAACATATATATGATGTTTAAACCTCTCTATTATTCTTCTGCAGGATAGATTATAATAGTTAGGAATATATTAGAGTAGTTAGAAGTAGTATAGATAGGATTTAATACATAGAGGTTATATGTTTTATTTTTTTTTTGATTTAATTGAAGTCCTCCTCTCGGAAGCAATCTTTCAACATGTTCAAACAGTTTTCGGGGTCCCTTAAAACCCATTGAAGTTAGCCGTTCCAAACGAAAGCAACTCTAATTGGGGCTTGCGATCAGGTTAGTTCCGCTTGTTGGCATTGTGCACATTTTCCATGTCAATAGGTCCATAGAGAGAAAAATACTTGATATCTTTTCCAATAGTAAAGAATCTCCTTTGTGGTCTTTTGTATTTGTTCAACTCATCTATAGGAGGAAATGAACTTTTTTCAAAAATCATTTTCTTTTACTCATTGTTTGGCTCTTATTAGTGTTACTTGGTTTTGTTTGCTTCTTTTCTATTTAATCTACTTGTACCTTCCTTTGATGGTCTTTTCAGGGTTGTTTCATTATCCTCTATGACTTCCTTTGAGCTACTTCTCTTTTCTTTTGAGTCCTTCATGGACGCAATATTCTCTCCTAGCTTCTTATACAACATGTTATTTTCATCTAACTCTCTTCTAGCTAAAATAATCTTAGACTCTAATATTTCACACTATACCTCTTTATCCTTTAGTTGATTATTCCTCATCCCTTCTATTCGCGTTTCCTCTTCAAGTTTCTCTTCAAACTAATAATTTCTCCCTTGAATTTATGTTCTCTTTCATCACATATTTGAACTAGTTTCTTATAGTCTCTACTCTCATTATTCATTATTTCCATTTCAGCCAAGGCTATGTCAATCTTGGTTTATTCTTTAGCTAACTTTCCTTTATGAGAATCAGGTGTAGAACAAGTCTCATTTGATTGAGCACTTTCTTTTTTAGAAGACTTTTTCTTCATGCACTTTTTCTTCTCCCTTTTGATAGTGCAACTACTAGTGTCTCCATGCATGAGATACAATCTATCCCAAATTTATTTTTCATAATTTAAATCTATTACTGTATCAGTATCCTTATTATGAATATTATTATACACAACATTTTTTTCCTAGAATTTTAGTGTTCTTGCTCAGAGGTAGAGTTTTTACAGAAACCACCACATACAAGCTTCGATACATGTTAGAAAATTATATATTACGGAGCAATCCAACACATAAAATATTGAAGAAATATAAACATAGAAAATGCATAAAAAGAGAGAGACACAGATATATGTGGTTCACCCAGTTTGGGCTACGTCCACCCCAAACAGCCAGCCCTTCCTTTCTATTATCCAGCAAAATGAAGAGACACAACCTACAGTAGATCCACTATAATATCCTCTGTTTTCTCTCATAGTCTGACCTGTATGCTTCTCGCTCTGAGAATACACATATATTACATAGACTCAGCACAATACCCTCATACAAAGAGAGGGGTTTCCTTCTAGGGAAAGAAACCCTAAACTAAACATAAGTTCTATTGTCAGATCGTCCGCCTAATGAACGAACTAGATGGAATAGAAATTATTATACTTTTACAAGGCCAATTTACATCTATTTTTAGCTTCGGGGGCGCTGCCCCCAAGCCCTTGCCAGGGGACCGCTAGCCCCCAAACCTCTGTGGAGGGGACAAGTCCCCCTCACACCCCCCCGCATGGAGGGGTGTACAAACTTCCTGGGGTATAAATCTGACTGAAACAAAGACCTCTGAACAACCATGCTCCACACACAACAATACACTAGGTCCATGATCTATCAGTTCCGTTTTAACCTTCCATTCATGAAATTTTGATGTACTAAGCACATGTACACTTTGATAGTCCATGACTCAACCAGATCTACTTTCAAGTTGTTAGACTTATACATAAGGAACATGTTATGATACCAATTGATGAAAACTTGACTAAACTGAGAAGGGGGGGTGAATTAGTTTAGTAAATTCATGGAAATTAATTTTATTTATTTAAAATCATTAATTGTACCATTAAATGAGTATATCAACACATAATGACCAACATATTTAATATGAAAACAATAAGTAATAAGTAAACCAAAAACATCACATCATGACATAATAAGGACACATATGGATACCTGATATATGTGGGAACCCTTAAATGGAGAAAACTATGAGTTTGTTATTATTCTGATGCAAAGGAAAGCTCCTATTCCCTTATTACATCTTCTTTTATATAGCCTCCAACATATAGGAGGCTACTACCTCAAATTTTCTACAAACTACAACATGCAAGGAAGCTCCAACTCCCATTAGTTTATCTGCAGGATACAACCCACAAATTATCATTTATCAAGCTGCAACTTGAAGAGAGACTACAATCCTCTGATACCTAAAGAAGACAGTGTGCTAGTTACCTTTTCGACAAGTTTTCATACCTCCATGCTTGTCTTTTTTTCTCCTCCTCCTCAAATCTACATGACATCAACTCTTTTGGCTATCATACATTTAACAAGGAACATCTTAATCAATTCTCACACATTCTCTAACTCTCTAACTAATATACCCTAAAAAATCACATATTTTATCCAAGCATAGGTCCACCCTCTTTTATTAGTGGATGAAACTTTTTGGTGATTGTACATGTAATGTTAGCTTATATGCTAAGCATGGGTATGCCTCCCTTAATAGATATTTCATGACATAAATTTATTATAATAGATAATCATATCAACTAGTTGTTCTTGATCTAGACTTATCAAAAGGTAAAGTACTTTAGTTATCAGCTATCATTTCAAACTTTTTACTTTAGGGGGAAATATGTTATAGGTAATTTTGTCACATCTTATTAATAAGCCGAAAAATCAAATGACTTAACATCTGTGAATATGTTTTCATCATACCTTCACAAACACCTAAGCATGGCTATTCCAAAAAGTACAATTTTCTAGGATTAATGGTTCAAAACCATTTTTTTGTCCCTAATCCACCCTATCCTTTTAGCCACCTACGTTCAATGTTGGTTTCTCCCTTCTGCACTAGCACTGATCAACACTTGTTTCTCCCTTCTGCAGGTGTGTTGGTTCTAGAAATGCAAGAAAACTATTTTTTTTTTATGAATATTCCTCTTCTAGAAGCTTTCAAGGATTATTTTAATTACTTACCATGGATAAGAGCCTAAATCCTATCATATCATACCTTGGAGACTTCACCTCTTATCCCTTGAGCTCATCCTCCCATCATATGTGGATCGCAATCTCATAATGGTAAATCCTAAACTACCATCTTTCTCTTATAAATTTACTACCATCCATAGCATCATGGTTGGATTTTGGAGATTTATAGTGCCCTTATGATGATGCCTTAAACCTAAAGGAGTCATCATCTACATGAATTAGGGTTGATATTGAGGTGTGACAAGTCAACTTGGCGAGACTTCTACAAGGTCATCTACTATTTATGGTTGTCAACTCTCTCCTATTTCCATTAATACAAAGAGTATCTTGTTTCCCTACATGTGTTGTCTTATGCTTGCACTCATGTATTTCAATGCGTTGCTAATTCATTCAATAGAGATGTTATATTATGGTACTTTGTTGTTTTAGATCTTTTACATGTTTCAGTCGTGTATGCAGGTTCTAATTATAGCACTTGAACTTACAATTGGAGCTTACAAGCAAGGAGGAATGAGAAGCTTGTTATAGATTCAAGGTAGTCCTCTTTCCCATTCTCTAACTTCTCTAAGGAAAATTCTTTATTATTTATCTTATGTTGTTCTAGACCAATCCACTAGGTCTAGGGAATTCAATTTTGTCCATAATCATAAATTCCGCATAATAGCTTCCACAATAATATTGACTACTGCAACATAATTTCAATGCCCATATAGGAGAATATTATCACGACCATAGGTATGTGGATAATAATTTCTCTATGTAGAACCATTATATCTTGTTGGTGTCATAATGTTTCAAATCTTGAAAATTGTAATGTCCTATTACAATGCTTCTCTGGCATTTTAGACTTGCAGTGTTGATCTGGCACATCATTAATGCACACCATTCTCATTATACACTTATGGAATTTGTCGATATGATTTGGAATACTTATGGAATTAAATTTTTAATGTCTTCTAATGGCCTTCTATAGGTAAAATGGTAACATCCATATCATTAAATATTTTTATTTTTGGTGTGCCACATTGGTAACTGGGGTGTCTTTCCATCGTTACATTTTGTCATATGTGATGTTTCAGTCTGCCTCCAGATTTTATAAGGTGTGGTCTTTGCACCATGTTCTATTTCCAATGAAATTAATGAGGCGGGTGAGAAATTATATACATCACCATCATAGAACCATTTTCCTTTGTTTCCTCCTCAGAGTTAATTTCTTAGGAAAACACAATAATGACATGAATTCCATGTTACCTGAACTGAATTTGAGCAACAAAGATATTTGATTGTGTGGGCTGATATTTGATCTTTTAGCCTTCCGATGTATCTTCTAGATGCAACAAGAGAGCATAGAGGGTCGTTGATATTTAACAATATACAATGTTCCCTTTCTTTCTTGTTCGTGCTCACCTTTGGCCTCTTAAGCTCTCTAGTTTTTGCTACCATTTATTTTCATGGTTTTTCTTGTCATCGTCTAAAATAGGACTAGGTTTAATTTCATTGTCATGTTTATCTCCATTATGTCATCCTAACTTGTATCATAATCACCATCATCATTATTTTCATACCCACTGATTTCAATGTTGTCATCGAATAAAAGAATAAATTTAGGCGCACAGAGCTTGTCACCTATGTGCTCGCTGGTGACTCGCTTGTCTTCCTCGCTTATATGCTAAATTGTATAATTGGAAATGAATAACAAACAAGCACTAGTTGATACCTATCATTTATCATTTCTCAAGCTACAACTTGAAAGGAGACTACAATCCTCTGATACCTAAAGAAGACAGTGTGATGGTTACCTAGTCGAAAAATTTGCATCCTCCATGCTTGTCTTTTTTTCTCCTCCTCCTCAAATCTACACGACATCAAATATTTTGTCAGACATACATTTAATAAGGAACACATCAATCAATTCTCACACATTCTCTAACTCTCTAACTAATATGCCCTCAAAATCACATATTTTTTCCAAGCATAGGTCCACCCTCTTTTATTAATGGATGAAACTTTTTGGTGATTGTACATGTAATGTTAGCTTATATGCTAAGCATGGGTATGCCTCCCTCAGTAGATATTCATGATGGAAATTTATTGTAACAGATAATCATCTCGACCAGTTGTTCTTGATCTGGACTTGTCAAAAGGTAAAGCACTTTAGTTATCAGCTATTGTTCCAAACTTTTTACTTTAGGGGGAAATATGTTATAGGTAATTTTTTCACATCTTATCAATAAGCTAACAAACCAAATGAGTCAACATCCGTGAATATGTTTTCATCATACCTTCACAAAGACCTAAGCATGACTATTCCAAAAAGTACAATTTTCTAGGGTTAATTGTTCAAAATCATTTTTCTTTATCCCTAATGCACCATATCCCTTTTCTCCACCTACGTTTAGCATTGGTTTCTCCCTTTTGCACTAGCACTAATCAACACTTGTTTCTCCCTTCTGCAGGAGCGCCGGTTATAGACATTCAAGAAAACTATTTTTTTTATAAATATTCCTCTTCTAGAAGCTTCCAATGATTATTTTAACTATTTAACATGGATAAGAGCCTGAATCCTATCATATCATACCTTGGAGACCTCATATCCCTTGAGATCATCCTCCCATCATATGTGGATTGCAATCTCATAATGGTAAATCCTAAACTACCATCCTTCTCTTATAAATCTACTACCATCCATAGAATCAGGGTTGGATTTTCGAGATTTATTGTGCCCTTATGTTGATGCCTTGAACCTAAAGGAGTCATCATCTACATGAATTAGGGTTGATATTGAGGTGTGACAAGTCAACTTGGGGAGACTTCTACAAGATCATCTACTATTTATGGTTGTAAACTCTCTTCGATTTCCATTAATACAAAGAGTATCTTGTTTCCATACATGTGTTATGTTATGCTTGCACTTATGTATTTCAATGCCTTGCTAATTAATTCAATAGATATGTTATATTATGGTACTTGGTTGTTGTAGATCCTTTACATGTTTTAGTCATGTGAGCAGGTACTAATTATAACACCTGAACTTACAATTGGAGCTTACAAGCGAGGAGGAACAAGAAGCTTGCTACAGATTCAAGGTAGTCCTCTTTCCCATTCTCTAATGAAAATTCTATATTATTTATCTTATGTTGTTCTAGACCAATTCACTAGGTCTAGGGAATTTACTTTTGTCTACAATCGTAAATTCCACATAATAGCTTTCACAATAATATTGACTACTGCAACATAATTTCAACGCCCATATAGGAGAATATTTGTAATTGTTCACTCAAAGAATACTATCATGACCATAGGTCTGTGGATTATAATTTCTCTATGTAGGACCAATATATCTTTTTGGTGTCATAATGTTCCAAATCTTGACAATCGTAATGTCCTATTACAACACTTCTCTGGAATTTCAGACTTGTAGCATTGATCTGGCACATCATTAATGCACACTATTCTCACTATACACTGATGGCATTTGTTGATATGATTTGGAATACTTATGGAATTCAATTTGTAACGTCTTCTAATGACCTTGTGTCAGTGAAATGGTAACATCCATATCATTAAATATTTTTATTTTTGGTGTGCCACATTGGTAACTGCGGTGTCTTTCCATCGTTACATTTTGTCATATGTGATGTTTCAGTTTGCCTCCAGATTTTATAACATGTTGTCTTAACACCATGTTCTACTGTCAATGAAATTAATATGGCAGGTGGGAAAATATATGCATCACCATCATAGAACCATTTTCCTTTGTTTCCTCCTCGGAGTTAATTTCTTATGAAAACATAATAATGACATGAATTCCATCTTACCTGCACTGAATTTGAGAAACAAAGATATTTGATTGTGTGGGCTGATATTTGATCTTTTAGCCTTTTGATGTAGCTTCTAGATGCAATAAGAGAGCATTGAGGGCTGTTGATATTTAATAATATACCATGTTTCCTTTCTTGCTTGTTTGTGCTCACCTTCGACCTCCTAAGTTCTCTTTTGCTACCATTTGTTTTCATGGCTTTTCTTATCATCGTCTGAAATAGGACTAGGTTTAATTTCATTGTCATGTTTATCTCCATCATGTGATCCTCACCTGTATTATAATCACCATCATCATTATTTGCATACCCACTAATTTAAATGTGGTCATCCAGTAAAAAAATAAATTTAGGCACACATAGTTTGTCACCTATGTGCTCACTGGCTACTCGCTTGTCTTCCTCGCTTATATGCCGAATGGTATTGTTGGAAAAGCATAATAAACAAGTGCTAGTTCATAAAATATTGTAGGATATCCATTCGTTGTACCATTGAAATCAATTATTTAAATAAATTAGTTTTGGATGAAGGGGAGCAATAGGGTTGTTCTTATATCCCTCTTTCAATGGAGTACAGATGCCCTGGCACAAAAATTTTGTGTTGTTGCTAGTCACTTATCAAGACTAGATGCATTATCCCTCTGTCAATATTAAGAGAACACGCCTCATATTCAACTGATATAAGATCAATCTTCTTGTCTCTTATTGTTCTTCTTTTCTTTATTATTTACCTTTTATATTCCATTTCTACACTCTTAATTGGACACATCATAATGACTTTGTAGCTCAAATAATATTTATTCAATAAGAGTTGTAGTGGAGTTCTTACTTAATAGTTTTTCTATTCTTCTACTCTTGTCGAATATGTAGTTGTTTTTTCTTTTTGGGGTGTGTTCTTTTTCTCTGCTTCAAGTCCATTAAATAAAATCATCAAAACTTTTATAGTCACCATTTTTTTTAATGGTATTGCAGTCCAATCCTTTGTAGAAAACCTAATTGACTCACTTTCTCCCATTCTTCTTTTGTAGAAAAAATTATATGAAATGATGACATCTTAAATTTATCAAATGAGGTCTAAACCCGGTATACTCATAGTTTGATACCAGCCCATCCATATTTGGAAAGGTTCCCATTCATTTGTGAACTCTTTTCTTACAAACACCTTCAAAATGATTCTCAACTATTCAAAGATGTACTTATCATGTCACTTGTTTGAATTTTGAAAGATGTTGTAATGATGCAAATGAGATGCATTCTACCAACCTTGCAATATATATATTTTAACTTCCTAATGAGTACATTTTGCAGGTGATAATCACTATTCTTTGGATCTGTATTTCTTTAGCCCACTCTTTTAGGACATTCTAGGGACTGCTCCCCCACTAAAATGTTGCTACTCTAACATTGTCATTACCTAAATTCTTCATGGCTTTCATGAGAAGCTACCCCTAAGGCCATGCTAACTTCACTTTGTCATTAACATCATAGGTTGTTACTTTTTATTTCTCTTCCACACTTTAGTGGACTTCCTTTTTTTTGTATGTATCTACTTCATTGTTGAATCTATTTAGAGTTGCTTCCATCTTCTATCTAGAACTATTTAGAATATATGGCATCTTGCAATCTTTGGATTTGTGACCAAGGTTATCACACATAGAATATTGTGTGGCAAATGGTGTGAGTCTTCCTTTGCTCATCTTATTCCTTACATACATTTTCATACAACAACTTTGTGTCCAAATCCATTGCACAAACAAAAATAACCATAAAAATTATTTGTGTACCTGGTGGATGACTATTTTCTCTGCTTACTTGCTTGAGGAATCTTTCTTTGATTTTTTGTTTGAGGATATCTTCTTGCTTGTTTCACATTATATTGATTAGTATTGACTTTCTTTCTCTTAAAAAATGTTGTTGCATGTATAGGTCCATAGCGAGAAAAAAACTTGATACCTTTTCCAAGAGCAAAGAATCTCCTTTCAGGTCCTTTGTTTTTTTTCAACTCATCTCTAGGAGGAAATGAACTTTTTTGAAAATTCATTTTCTTTGACTCATCCTTTGGCTCTTATTAGTGCTGCTTGGTTTTGTTTGCTTCTTTTTTATTTACTCTACTTGTACATTCCTTTAATGGTCTTTCCAAGGTTGTTTCATTATCCTCTATGACTTCCTTTGAGTTACTTCTCTTTTCTTTTGATTCCTTCATGGACGCAATATCCTCTCCTAGCTTCTTATACAACTTGTTCTTTTCATCTAACTCTCTTCTAGTTCAAATAATCTCATACTCTAATCTTTCACACTGTACCTTTTTATCCTTTACTCGATTATTCGCCATCCCTTATATTCTCCTTTCCTCTTCAAGTTGTGTCTTCAAACTAATAATTTCTCCCTTGAATTTAAGTTCTCTTTCATCACATATTTGAACTAGTTTCTTATAGTCTCTTCTCTCATTCTTAAATATTTCCATTTTATCCAAGGCTATGTTAATATTGGTTTGTTCTTTTAGCTAGCTTTCCTTTATGAGAATCAGGTGTAGAACAAGTCTCATTTTATTGAACGCTTTCTTTTTTATAGGACTTTTTCTTCATGCTCTTTTTCTTCTCCCTTTCGATAGTGCAACTACTAGTGTCTCCTTCATGCATGAGATAAAATATATCCCAAATTTATTTTTCATAATTTAAATCTATTACTGTATCAATATCCTTATTATGAAGATTGTTATACATAACATTTTTTTCTTAGAATTTCAGTGTTCTTGCTCAGAAGTAGAATCATTACAGTAACCACCCCATACAAGCTTCAATACACTAGGTCCATGATCTATCAATTCTGTTTTAACCTTCCATTCATGAAATTTTGATGTACTAAGCACATGTACACTTTGATAGTCCATGACTCAACCAGATCTACTTTCAAGTTGTTAAACTTATACAGAAGGAACATGTTATGATACCAATTGATGAAAACTTGATTAAACTAAAAAGGGGGGGTGAATTAGTTTAGTACATTCATGGAAATTAATTTTATTTTATTTAAAATAATTAATTGTACCATTAAATGTGTTTATTAACACATAATGACCAACATATTTAATATGAAAACAAGAAGTAATAAGTAAACCGAAAACATCACATCATGACATAATAAGGACACATATGGACACTTGATATAAGTGGAAACCCATAAAGGGAGAAAACCATGATTTTGTTATTATTGTGATGCAAAGGAAATCTCCTTCTCCCTTATTACATCTACTTTTGTATAGGTTCCAATCTATAGGAGGCTATTACCACAAATTTTCTTCAAACTACAACATGCAAGGAAGCTCCAACTCCCATTAGTTTATCTGCAAGATACAACCCACATGAGTCTCCTACATCATGAGGCTAGAACTTATCATTTATCAAGCTGAAACTTGAAAGGAGACTACAATCCTCTAATACATAAAGAAGGCAGTGTGCTAGTTACCTAGTCGATAGATTTGCATACCACCATCCTTGTCTTTTTTTCTCCTCCTCAAATCTATGTGACATCAACTCTTTTGTCTGTCATACATTTAACGAGGAACACCTCAATCAATTCTCACACATTGTTTAACTCTCTAACTAATATTCCCTCAAAAATCACATATTTTATAAAGATAGTTTGTTGGTTGTTTGTATTCCACATAAGAATATGAAGTGAATAGGCTTGACTCTTTTCCTTCCTTTCATTTGTTTCCAAGCTCTTCATATTGTGAATATTAGAACATAAATAGGTGCTCCGCCTCATATTATTTCATCCATATATAATTATTAGGTACACCAATATCAACATAATTCCAAAAGAAATATTATAACATCACAACAGATGCTCATAGTGAAAGCACTCTAATGTAAGCAATATGTAACCAACATATGAAATAAATGCAAGTATATGTATGCAACATTCACTCTCCAAAGACATCTATATGATAAAAGCCATATTTTATTCATGCCATTTCCTCAATAACCTTGATTCTTGTCTTGTTTTGGTTGTCGTGGATTTTTTCCTTTACTATCATGGAGTCTTTCCTTTGTTGTCATGGAGCCTTTCCTTTGCCTTACCTCACAACAATTTAGCTCAACAACACTTTAGCATCATAACAAATTCTTCAACATAGAAATATATGCAACATTATCCAAGCATTTAACATATTTATTGCAACTCCTTTATGCCTTTACCTTGCATTACATCATCTCATCATGACTGATCAAAGCCATCAACACAAATATACCCAAATTAAACAATATCTTCATTCAACTAGGTCATACCATTCTCTTTATGCTCCTTTGCATAATTTTGTTGATCATGTTCATTCGTGCATACATTATCATTTCAATAACAACATAAGCATATATAACAAGTCAATCATCACATGCCATATCTCTATTTTGCTGTTGCTGCTCCTATATTGGTCCTTTTTTTTATTTGCCTTCCTCTTTTTCCTTGTTATTTCTACTTTATTTTTCCTTTCGTTGTCCCTTGTAATTGTTCCTTTTCTTTTGTTTTCCTTTTTCCATGAATGACAATAATGCCATCACAAAGTGTTGATTTGTAGTATGGGTGCAAAATTTAGTAACTAAATCAAGAAGATAAGCTCACCAAGTTTGTTGGTAACGCAACCACTATTAGCTTCAAACTTTAAATAATAAAGATTTGACAAATAGAGCACAAAAATATAGTCACAACCGCTATAGGCACCATCGAGATAATCCCAAGGCCCATACTTATTAAGGGCCACTAATTCAATAAGCTTGGGGCCTTTGGTGGATCAACAGAGTAAAGTATGGAACTAGTGACCATATTTGTGATACAATTTATAAAGCAAGGAAACATTTTCCTCTAAGTTAATATAATTGCAATAAATACAAATACCCTAGAGAGTTGTAAAAGCAAGAGACCTGATTTTTTAATCATATATCTATGAACCATTTTTTTAGCAATATTCAATAGATGATCCCATCCAAATACACTAAATACCAACCAATTTTTCTAACATAGACCATACCTGGAAAAAATAAAAGCAACATAATAAGATATTATCCTTTATTTCATCACTTGCTATAGAGAAGATAAATTCCTAGGCCCTTTTATCCTATACTTTAGAAAATGACTCCAATTTAAAACCCTTCCATTGAGAGCATGACACATGTGGAGTTTCACTTTAGTAGGTTCGATTGTCTTCGAAATATTCATCCACCACAACTTTTACTCATTGATCCTAAGAGGTGATGAAAATTTATTGATGGTCCTCAATATTGCAGCACCAATGCTACAACTACCAAAGGTCTCAACTTTAATTGGAAAGCTGGGGTCCATACAAAATTAAGAGGTATTAGCATTGTGTGTAGTAAGCATTATCCTTTTCTCTTGTAGGCTTTACTTCTGTCAAATTCCACTTTGGACAACTCACTTGATGGATATAATGATTTCATTGAATTCCTCTTTTTGAGAGGACCAAAATATACCTAACGATCACTCAAATTGGATAAGGAAAAGTGTACTTATGAAGAAAATACCAGATGTTTACATTTTTCAAGGTCGACCCTAAAGAAAAGTGGACACCCTTAGAAATATGTAAATACAAGTGACCTATACCTCATTTGGACATGATCACCAAACACTCTTCTATCTTGGTTTTTTTCTAACACAGGTTTGAGGCTCATCCATAGAGGATCAGGTTCTCTGTAAGGTGAAATTACAGAATTTGGAGCATGCATCTCTAATTTAGGGTTTTGGGCCTTAGTCACAGGCACAACACAGGAAGGATTTAACCATAATCGCTCACATAGAAGCTCATCAATGTGACTGGAGCCTTATACTCACATAAACAACTCTCCATCCATGTGACTGGGAGTTAGGGTTTATGTAGTCCATATCTGACCCTAGTCGCTCAGATGTCGTGCTTAAGGGAGCGATTAGGAAGTTATAGTCGCTTGCATCATACCTCCTTTATGCAACCAGGACCTAAAAAATGAAATCTTAGACTTCCAAAGATTCCTTTATATGACTGTAGTATTCAGAAGTTGACTGCAGACAATGATAGTTCATTATAGGTTTCTAAATTCAGGTTTTGGGTATAAGCATTGTTTGGTTCATTCCATATATGGTGTAGTTTTTTGGTTGAATAGTTGCATAGAAGAAGATATGTTTCATTGTACTCCCTTTTGTTGAATCATTTGATGATGATCTAATAAGAAGAAGAATTTGAAAGGGTTTTACCCATAGTGGGTTTTTCCTTGGTCTCCGACCAATCCTAGTGTCCCTCTGTGTAAATGCTTTTGTTCTATTGTTCCTTTATGTTCTGTTGCATTAATGATGACAATATTGTTCTTTCTACATAGTTGCATATGTTGTTGAATAATGATGTACATCTGAATCATGTTATGATGTTATGGGGTGAACTTAATGTTTTAATGAAGAAATGAAATTATCAAATCAAAGAACAATATATCCCTATGAAAAATTAACATGGGATCAGAGCTGTGCTAAAGAAAATTCATGGAGATTACCCCCATTGTGACACCTTTGATGGAAGCAAGAGAAGATGGAGGATACCTAAAATAATTCTAGGGTTTGAAGAAAAACTTAGAGAATTTGTGTATTAGGTTTTGATGTATAATATGAGGTTAGGGTTTGAGAGAAACCCTGGTTTATGGAAAATATTTGAGATATGAAACCTAGCATAGTCAATGTGAAGATGCTCAAACCCTTGTGATATATTTGATGAAGCCCTAGATGGGATAGTCCCTAGTAGGCTTGGTTATTGATAAAGTTGATTGAAATAGTGAAGGAAATGTTGTCATAGATAGTGATGTCTCTTGAAGGTTGGTTCAAGAGGGATAGGATCACCTCTCATTGAAGATACATTATTTTTTATTTATGATGCTTCTCTATATCCTTAATTTTGTTTAGACTTATTGATTTGATTATTGTTTTGATCATTACTTATACTCCCTACATGTATATTTGAGTATTTGGATGTTTATAACCTCATTGATGAGATGTAATAAGAGGATCCTCCTTGAGGATCATTTGAGATGAAAGAAAGAAAAGATAGAGTTGGAAAAGGTAAAGAGGAAAATGATGAAAATATCACAAAGTGCTACAAATTGCCTATGTCAAATGAAAAGATTCATAGATATTTGAACACTACAACGTATGAATGGTATATTATTTCAATGTTATGTTTCAGTTATAATATTGGATGACAATGTAGGCCCTAAGGTATGATGAGAATGTCTCCTTATCAAATGGATCATGCATGCATATGAAAGTGATTTGGATTCATGGTTCTTATGATGAAATGGTGCACTTGATGTTGAAAACGTATATTACATAATTAATTTCTTGATTCTATGAATCTACTTGGAAATATTGATTTCTAATATATCAGTATACTTTATGTTTCACTAACACCTATAATTTTGGATATCTTGATCCCATGGAGAAAGTTAGAACCTTGATTATAATAGATGGTAACTTGATATTATTAATGTTGAAAATCATGATAGCCATGATGATAGAAGTATAACAATGAGATTGATATCTAGGATCATTTCTTGACCATGTTTATGTTTTGACGTGCTTGGCCATTATGGCATATGGTAAAATTGAATGCCCTGACTTGATGGATTGAGTTACAAAATAGTAATGTTGTGATCATGTTTGTTGAAGTATGTTCCTATTAGCTATTTGACACTAACCCTTGATGAAAGACTAATTTCATGATGTCATGGTGAAGTAGTTGATGATAACATATATGACCATGATGAATATGTGTATATAGTCTGACTTTATGATCTAACAGATCTACTGATGCATGACAGTGTTATAGACAAGTTGATGACTTGATTGAAGATGACTGAAGTGGATTCCCATTCAGAGGGAGAATCGGTCTATAAGATCCTAACTCCTATTACCATTAGCATTATATGTATATGATTTATGGGAATAAAAAACAAATATCTCACAATGTTGATCTGCAACGAATTTTTTATCCTAGAAGAGAGAGTTTTCCTTTACTCTAAGCCTCAGTGGCATGGAAGCAGGGTTACAGGTGCATTTGTAGACTTTCATCTGCGTGCAAGTAAGGTCAAGGGTGCAACTATAGTCTCCCATCCACATGAAGAAAGGCCTATGGGTGAGAGTATGCCTGTTGGACACAAAAATGAAGTTTTATGCATGAAATCAGATGTTTGCCTAAAGGATTCCAGTCCTACAGATGTGGAGCAGACAATAGAAATATTTATGAGGAAGAAATATTGAATGAATATATACACTGAACTTGTGTTTGTAGGTGACTGGGACATGCATATAGATATGTCATTATGTTTAAAGTTTGTGCTACAAGAGTTTCACATGATTTTACTGATTGATATAGATGAGCAGTGTTTGGAGTTTTTACATGATGCTTAATAATGACTTAGAACTTTGACATGATGTTGAGATATGTTCCGGACTATAGATCTATATATGATAGTAAATTTGGGATTTGACCTGACGACTAAAGATTTAATTTGACAAGTAATGATTTGCCTTGATGAGAATGATATATGAACTTCCAATGAAAAATATTGGTATTCGATAATGGTTTTATATTGGCCTCCTCATTCTTGGCACATTGGTTGAAGTAGTGACATATGTGATTTAGTATAAAGTTATCTCCATGAATGGATGGAACCTAAATGACTTATCCTTGGTGTATGCATTTTCATATAGTGGCTTATATTATGATCATGAGGATGACTTGATGAAATTTGTATTGATACTTCTTATGAAAACATGTTGGCATGATAATCGATGAAGTCATGACTTGATGAGAGCTCTACTTGTAACTTGGTCTAAAGAATTTGATTTTAGTTTTGATTGAGAATCTAAAATTTGATAAGCTAACTTAGTTGATTTTATTTCACAATATTTATTTATGTAAGACTAAGCATATTTCTTTGGTAAAGTGTTATGTTTGCATAAATCATTATGTAAAGAAAGCTCCTCGATCTAGATATGCAGGCATTGATAGCTATCTGGTGAAGATAAGAAGATGTGTTTATCCAAACCTCTACTTTAGAAGTGTTCCAAGGTTGACTTTGATTTTGGATTTGGTTTTATATGTTGATGGTCTACTCTTGATAGGAAATGAGACCCTAATGATCAAAGTAAGAGGAAGATGGCTTTTGAAGCTCAAAATACTAAATCATGGCATGATGAATTGATTTCTGAAGATGGGAAAAAAATATTGCAAAGCTATTGAAGAAGTGTAAATGCAAATCCTTGGACACTCCAATTGAATTTCAAGAAGTTATGAAGAGATATTGTTGAACTCAACTTGGAAACTAACATTTGATTGAAGCATTGATGTTCTATTTTGAACACCAGTCCATATATATACATGATTTTCATAGAGCTTTAGTGAATTCATGATTGAGTTGCTTCTTATACATTGAGTTTCCGCTAAGAATCCTTCAAGATACTTGCATGGGATGATCAATTTTGATATGATATATTCATTCTATGATATCTCACTGCATGAATGGGATTATTATTGATGAGCACATTTGGATGTTGCCCCAGTATGAGATCTTTGATGATATCTTGGATGAGAGGTCCTTACCAAGAATGAGGTTGAATACAACAATTTACTTCTTTTTCTTATTATATTCCACAAATTATCAATCACATGTACATAAAGTAAAGTGCATATAGAACATTAAATGATTGACAGAAAACAAGCCAAGACAAGAGACACAAGATGTGGCGGCTAGCCAGGGACAAATCCCACAATGTGTGGGGAAACCCTTTGATCAAATCTTCTTTTATCTTCAATAATTCAGCAGAGAGAAATAGTACAATAAATATGATTCATATCAGCTGTAGCAAACCCTAGATCAACAGTATCAACATTAGCGCCTTCATTATCAAACTAGGGCAGATGATATCTCACAAACCGACCGTCGGATTGACTTCATTCCACCACCAAAAATTGTGGCTTCCAGAGGAGGTTTAGATGAACCTATAGTGGAGTTCCAAAGACGATATCTTCTAGGACACGTAGGTCAATCTTTACTTCTGTAGTTGCAGCTTCAGTTTCAGCAGTTTCCAACTTCAAACTAGGGCAGTCAATATCTTGCAAACCGTTCATCTGATTGACTTCATTCCACCACCAAAAGTTGCAGCTTTCAGATGAGGTTCAAATGGACCTACAATGCAGTTCCAAAGAGGATATCTTCTAGGCCACTCAGGTCAATATTTGGATCTGCAGTTGCATCTTCAGGTTCAACTGCTTCCGGCTTCACATGTGTGAGAGAGAGACCCATTTCTGCGTAGTAGAGAAGAGACTCATTTCTGCGCAGTAGAGAGAGAGAGAGAGATGTGATGAGATGTGTGAGTGCAAATGAGGGAAAATCCTCTTATATTTATACACAATGTTGGTGTTTGAATAGATGCGATTGTTGGGCTTCTGAGCCTACATGAGTTGTAGGTCGGCTTGATAATAATTCCATAATCAAAATAAATTCATATCTCCATGAATACTTATTGGAATCGGATGATCTTTGTATCAATCCTACACCTCTCGATGAGAGGAATCTAATAAAAATATTATCAGCCATGAATTAGATGACCCATATGAAGTTTTTCCCTAGTTTCCAATTTTAACACTCCCTCTCAACCAAGGAGAACTTCATCTGCAATCTGTCTATCGGTCGTTACTATTCATCCATCAAATGCACTAATCTCTACAGCCTGACCCTTGCCCTGCTCTGCTCTATTATGCATATTCTTCTTTGTCTTGTTTTTCCCTATACCGATCTGTACTATTTTGCTCTGTTCTACTCTGCTCTGCTCTTGCATTGTTCTATTCTACTCTGCTTTTGTTCGAATTATGAAGAAGAAGAAATGATCGAGGATGTATCATACTAACTCAAAGTTAGTCTCAGAGTATGTACCACTGGTCCCAGACCAGTCTCAACCAACCCGAAGTCAGCGTCATAGTGAGTACAACTCCACTGGTCCTAGACCAGTATCATCCTCCATTGACTCAAAGTCAGTCTCAGAGTACGTACCATTGGTCCCAGACCAGTCTCAGCTGACCCGAAGTCAGTTTCATAGTAAGTACCACTCCTACCATTGGTCCCAGACCAGTATTGTAGTCTCAGAGAGTGTACCATTGGTCCCAGACCAGTCTCAATCGACCCAAAGTCAGCATCATAGTATGTACCACTCTCATTGATCCCAGACCAGTACTGCATTGACACGAAGTCAGTCTCAGAGTATGTACCACTGGTCCTAGACCAGTCTCAACCAACCTGAACTCAGTGTCATAGTAGGGTACAACTCCTACCACTGGTCCCAGACTAGTATCGTAGTCTCAGAGAGTGTACCAGTGGTCCTAGACCAGTCTCAACCAACCTGAAGTCAGCGTCATAGTATGTACCACTCTCACTGGTCCCAAAATCAGTACTGTACTAACACGAAGTCAGTCTCGGAGTATGTACCAATGGTCCTAGACCAGTCTCAACCAACCCGAAGTCAACGTTATAGCATGGTACAACTCCTACCACTATTCCTAGACCAATACTGCACTGACACGAAGTCAGTCTTAGAGTATGTACCACTGGTCCCAGACCAGTCTCAACTGCCCCGAAGTCAGCATCATAGTTTGGTACAACTCCTACCACTGGTCCCAGATCAATGGAGGTCATCCTAGCATAGGGAGTACGGTAGATACAACGATGCATCCATCGGTACTACTATGGTCCCTAACTTCATTTCCCTGCTCATTGATCAGATGAGAGGTACTTCCCATGAGTCCCAAACTGCATGGGTAGATAGGATGCCTTAATAGGAGAACTAATCAATATTGTCCTCACAGGAGAACACATCAATCCTACTACAATCACCATGGAGAACACATCAATCCAGGCCTCATAGGAGAACTAGTCATCCTGCTACACAGGAAAGCAAATCATCCTGTTCCACAAGAGAGTGAATCATCTTGTCCCACAAGAGAGCGAATCATATTGTTCCAGTGCGCACCACTAGGGGAGGGTGAGTCACCCTGTGGTCATATGTTGCTCCAGTAAGAACCGCAAGCCCTCAGAGCTCCCAGAGATCAATTTATGCAACATGTAGGACCCTTGTACAAGGGTTTCTTGACAACTCCAAGTCATTTGGGAAAATCACAGATTAGATCTTTCCTCGGGGCTTTGACAAGGTGTATCGACTTGTACATCATCTTAATGCGATGGAGCCTCCTTGCTAATAGACTTTCCATATCCCAAATGATGTCTATCTACTGGAGCAATTGAAGAATATGGGATTCCTCAATAATTGAATCCCACCTTTGGTTGTTATAGAGAATCACAGTGCTGTCCAATGTAAATCCAAACAACTCACTGAAGAGCTTTTGCATATAGACTGCCTCACAGGAGGCCATGCTAGCAGCAATATACTCTGCTTCGGCGGTGCTCAAAGCCATCGACTTCTGCTTCTTGCTCATCCAGGATATTGAAGCAGATCCCAAGGTGAAACAGCGCCCGGAAGTGCTCTTACGATCCACCACACTGCCTACCCAATCAACATTAGTATATCCAAGTAGTCTCACATCTCTGATAGTGTATCTCAATCCATGAGAGATTGTGTCTTGAAGACATCTCAGAAGATTCTTGGCACCAATCTAGTGAGGCTCAACCAAATATGAGCTCACAATGCTAATTGAAAAACATATGTTCGGATAGAGTTTCATCAAGAACATCAATGCAAATGAGTTTTTGAAACTCAGAGGCATTTCCCAAATCTGGTTCGACATCACTACCATATAACTTTTGAAATTTAAGATGCTCGAGGTAGTCACAGGCTTGCAGTCCACCATATCAAATATTTTCATAATCTTCACCACATATTTTCCTTGAAACAGGAAAATTTCCCTTGGCTTCTGTCACACTTCAAGTCCTAAGAAATAGTGCATCAGTCCTAGGTCCTTCATTTCAAATTTAGAAGCCAACTCCCTCTTACATTTTTGAATGAGAGGGTGTGCACCTGTTAGAAAGAGGTCATCCACATACGACATTAGTATGAGAGGTTTATCATCTTCAACCTTAAAGTAAAGGTTAGGATCGCCTTCACTCCTAGTGAATCCCAGCTTCATCAAGTAGCTGTCGATCCTCTCATACCATGCTCGGGGTGCTTGCTTCAGCCCATAGAGAGCCTTCTTCAACCTGCATATATGAGATTTTCGATCATAAATCTCAAATCCTTCGGGTTGCTCCACGTAGACCTCTTCTTTGATCGAGCCGTGTAAGAACGCACTCTTGACATCCATTTGATGTAGGTTCCATCCTTGTGAAGTGGCAAGGGTTATGATCGAGCGGATGGTCGTATATCTAGAAACAGGTGCAAATATCTCATCATAGTCTATACCTTCCTTCTGGGAGAAACCACGAGCAACAAAACAATCCTTATACTTTTCCGTACTTTCATCTGCTGCATGCTTTATCTTGTAAAGCCATTTAGAAGTAACAACTGTCTTATCCTGGGGTTTGGGAACTACTTCCCAAACATCATTATTCATGATAGACTCGTATTATTTGGTCATAGCATCCTTCCATACTTGATGCTTGATGGTGTCTGAGAATGATGAAGGATTATTTTGTATGATCATGCTCATGATGGTCAGGTATCCCTGATACCTATTAGGTTTCTTACCTTCACGAAAGGTTCCTCGAGGTGCAGCATGTCCTTCAGCATCATCAAGTAGCCCCCTAAGCCATGAAGGCCTCTTCCTAGAAGAGAAAGGCTCATGTGCAGGAGGATCAATTGGATCCATGGGTTCTTCTACATCAGGCAAAGATTCATCATCCTTTTCTTTCAGTTCCCTGGTATCGGCTTCTTGAGAGCTCCTCAAAGTCGGAAGATTGTTCACCTTGCTGAGAGCCATATCTTCATCAAAGATGACATCATGACTAATTACGACTTCCCTTTGACCGACTACATAGATTCTATAGCCTTTAGTATTTTCACCATAGCCCACGAAAATTCCCTTCTTTCCAGATGCACCCAATTTATTTCTTCTTTCAGCACATGAAAATATAAAGGGCTTCCAAAAATTCTAAAATGAGAAACATTAGGTTTCTTACCAGTGAACTTTTCTTCAGGAGTCTTGGAACCCAATGCTTGATGAGGGCGTATACGGCAGTGTTTGTAGTTTCAGTCCATAGAAACTTCGGAAGTCTTTGATCATGTAGCATGGCTCGGGTAGCTTCCACAATCGTGTGGTTCTTCCTTCTTGCCACACCATTCTGCTCAGGAGTATGTGGTGTAGTAGTCTCCCTCTTAATGCGAGCCTCAAATATGCGTAAGTGAACCAAGTGTAATATATCGGAGGTCTTGCTTTGGCTTGAGGGTAATGGTCCCCTTTTGAGATTTTCTTTAGCACATCTTGGACATATACCTTCTTTCTCTACTCAGAATTCAAGCATCCCTGTCACCATTTGTTTTACATGGAGTATAGCTTTATAATGAAGGGGGGCAAACCTCCGATGCCAACGTTTGGACTAAAGAGATGTGTCATAAGACATGACACCCAGTGGACTTCCATCGACCTGATATAATGAATCAACACTAAACACAAGAGTAAAGGCACCTTTAACATTATTTTTCCATATACGTACCTTGCCATTACTGAAGGTTACCTTGTAGCTTTTGTCTTCCATTGCCGAGATGGACACTAGGTTCTTTTTGAGGTCAGGTGCATTTAATACATCCTGGGCTTTCTAGCCTTCTTGAATGGTTGTCCTCTTCCTCGATTCCAAGCTCTCCTCTTACCTTTGCTATTGAATTTTCCATCCCTTCTATTACCATGAGAGGGATTTTGATCATCATCACAGTGGGAGTCCTTTCTATCAGGGCATTCCCTTGCATAGTGACCTGCTTTATTGCAAATGAAACATCGTCTTTTTCTTCCACCCTTAGATCCAACCTTTCTTTTCGATTTAGTCTCGGAATTATTTCTTTTCTTAGCATGAGAAGAAAAGGTAGGAGGAGGACCTTTAGGCAAGGACATTTCCTGATTTTCTACCCTTGTTTCTTCTTGAATGCATCTAGCCATTAATTCCTCGAAACCAAGAATTACATTATTGTTCAGAAGAGTAGTCCTGAACACATACCATTCAGATGGTAATCCTCCAAGAGTTGTGAGTGCCATTTCTCTATCAGTAATAGTTTCCCCAATAGATAAGAGATCGTTCTTGATCTTGATGAAGAAGTATGCTTGCATACTCTCAACTTTACCCTTCTTGATTTCCCTCAGCTTATTTCTAAGAAACAAAACTTGATTTGCATCATTAACTTTAAATAAACCCACTAATCTATCGTAGATTTCCTTGGAGGTGTCTAGATCAGAGATGTAGGCCACCAAGCGCTTGTCGATAGAGTCTCGGATGATCTTCTTCGCTTTAACTTCTCCATTCTTCCATTTGTTCCTGGAAGTAGCAGGTGCATTTGATGGAGGCTCAACAATATTGCCTCTCACGTAACCCAACACTCCTTGATCCTCCAGGGTTAGATCGATAGAAATCTTCCATCCGTGATAGTCAACTTTCTCACAGAGCTTGTCTTTGGCAGGAAAGAGTGTTGAGGACCCCATCGTTCTTTTAGGATAGCTTTTCCAACCTTCTCTTTGGTGATTGCTCTTGCTCTTGCTTGGGCTTTGTCTTCACCTCAGCTTCGATGACATGTTAAGTTATGGTATTCTCTATGCTTATAACAGTTTACTTATTTTTCTTATTATATTCCACAGATTAGCAATCACATGTACATAAAGTAAAGTTCAGATAGAACATTAAACGATCGACAGAAAACGAGGTAAGACAAGAGACACAAGATGTGGCGGCTAGCCAAGGACAAACCCCACAATGTGTGGGGAAACCATTTGATCAAATCTTCTTTTATATTCAATAATTCAGAAGAGAGAAATAATACAATAAATCTGATTCATATCAGCAGTAGCAAACCCTAGATCAGCAGTATCAACATCAGTGACTTCATTATCAAACTAGGGCAGACGATATCTCACAAACCCACCATCAGATTGACTTCATTCCACCACCAAAAGTTGCGGCTTCCAGAGGAGGTTTAGATGAACCTATAGAGAAGTTCCAAAGACAATATCTTCTATGACACGTAGGTCAATCTTTACTTCTGTAGTAGCAGCTTCAGTTTCAGCAGTTTCCGACTTCAAACTAGGGCAGTCAATATCTTGCAAACCGTTCGTCAGATTGACTTCATTCCACCACCAAAATTTGCAGCTTTCAGAGGAGGTTCAAATGAACCTACAACTCAGTTCCAAAGAGGATATCTTCTAGGCCACTCAGGTCAATATTTGGATCTGCAGTTGCAGCTTCAGATTCAACTGCTTCCGGCTTCACATGTGTGAGAGAGAGACCCATTTCTGTGCAGTAGAGAAGAGACTCATTTCTGCGCAATAGAGAGAGAGAGAGAGAGATGTGATGAGAAGTGTGAGTGCAAATGAAGAAAAATCCTCTTATATTTATACACAATGTTGGTGTTTGAATAGATGCGATTGTTGGGCTTCTGAGCCTACATGAGTTGTAGGTCGGCTTGATAATAATTCCATAATCAAAATAAATTCATATCTCCATGAATACTTATTGGAATCAGATGATATTTATATCAATCCTACACCTCTCGATGAGAGGAATCTAATAAAAATATTATCAACCATGAATAAGATGACCCACATGACGTTTTTCCCTGGTTGCCAATTTTAACAGATGTTGATGGCATGGCTAGCTATGTGGTAGTATGAAGAAGCTCCTTGGAGAGTCATCTGAGCAGGATCTGGATATGACATGGATACATTATGATGACAGAGAGTGGGAACTGATTGGCTTTATATATTGAGACAAGCTCAAGCTTGTGGTTGGCAACTCCTTGAGAGGGAGGATAACTATGGTATCCTTTTTGTGAAATATATATGAGTGTTTGTGTTCTAATATGATATTTTATTTGATGTCCTATATGAATAGAAGGAATATACTATTGAGACATGATGATTACCATATATGAGTACGATGTTATGTTGATGATCTATAGAGAGCATTGCTGATCGAGGACACTCAACCAACTCTTCCTCTCTTGTTTGAGCTCCCAGGTTATGGAATTGAGATAGAAGGCTCCTAGGGTTGAGGGAACTTTTGAAAATAGGGTATCACCCCTATTTTTTACCGATAGGTTTGGAGTAGTATCTCACCCTATCTTGGTATTTTTAGAGTATACCTCAGTTGGAATCATACCCACAAGCAAGGCTTGTTGGTATTTTCCCTCCCCATCTAGCCAAAGGGCTGAGGAGGCTTGAGGAATGTGATCCTTACCTCTTGGTAAGTAAGGTATCTCTTCTAAGCTCATAATATGATGCAGGTGTTCTACCTCATGAATTTTGAGGGTCATTGTTGGGAAGATTAGTAGGAAATAGGATGGGCTGAGTAATAGCTCCCATATATCACCTTTTTCTCGATATGAGGTCATAGTAGTAGCTCCCCCATGAGATTTTGGTTACGATATGCTCCTTGATATGGTTCCAAGTTGAGATATGCCAAAGATGATATGCTCTTTGATAATGATGCAAGTCGTAGATCTAAATCCCTGTCAATATTCTCGGGTAGTAACCCATTGGTAGATAGTCCAAGTAATATCCCGATGGTAGAGATTCTGGGTAGTAGATCGATGAATAGAGGGTGGTAACTTAAGCTCCCCTATAATGACAAGTTCTTCCTCTTTTAGATTCTAGAATATTCAGCACATGAGTAGAAACAATAAAGAGTCAAGAAGGAATGAGAAAAAGATGAATTGATGTGATGAGATACTTGAGATTGGATATGATTTGATGAAAATATATGATGGAATTCTCCCTAGTTTAGAGGGAGTGCTAAAAATATGCAACTGTGGTCAAATTCCACTTCTGTTAGATCACCTGATGGATATAATGATTGCATTGACTTCTGCTTTTCAAGAGGACCAAAATCAACCTAAAGATCACTCAAATCAGATAAGGGAAAAGCGCACATGTGCATATTAATAAAGGTCAGCCCTAAAGCAAAGTGGACACCCTTGGAAGGCTGTAAATACAAGTGAACTCTACCTCATTTGGACAAAATCATGAGACAATTTCTATCTTGGTTTTTGGCTCACACAAGTATGAGGCTCATCCATGGAGGATCATGTTCACTTTGAGATGAAATTTCAGGGTTGGAAGTTTGCATCTCTAATTTAGGGGTTTCAGTATTAGTCGCGGGCACAACACAAGAAGGATCCGATCACAGTCTCTCACACAAAATCTCATTTGTTTGACTAGATCCTTCCATATTACTGGGAGTTAGGGTTTTTGCAGTCCCAATATGACCTTAGTTACTCACATGTTAGGCTTAAGGAAATGGCTGGGAAGCTATAGTCACTCGCATGACACCTCCTCCATGCAACCGAGACCTACAAGATGAAATATCAGACTTTTGAAGATTACTCTATGTGACTGAAGTGTTTGCCAGTTGACCACAATCAATGACAGTTCATTACAATATTATGAATTAGGGTTTTGAGGATAAGCGTTGTTGGGTTCATTCCATGGATGTTGTAGTTGTTTTGTTGAATAGTTTCATAAATGAAGATATGGATCATTGTACTCTTTTTTTCTTAATCATTTGATGACAATTTAATAAAAAGAATAATTTGAAATGATTTTCCTCATAGTGGGTTTTTCCTTGGTCTCCGATAAATCTTGGTGTCTCTATGTGTGAATGTTTTTCTTCTATTGTTCCTTTATGTTCTGTAGCATTGTTGATGTTGATATTTTTATTTCTACATAGTTTCATATGTTGTTGAATAATGATGTAAATCTGAATAATGTTATTATTTTATGAGGTGAACTTAATGTGTTAATGAAGAAATGAAATTATCAAAGAAAAGAACAATATATCCCTAAGAAAAATTAACACTTTTATAGGGGTGGAAATACTTAGTTGAGATCTAGTTACACAAATACCATTCTAAATGTTTTATGTTATATACAAAATATGAAATTGGAGGAAATGAAAGATAATATGTTTTAAGCAAAACCACACAACCACAAGAATTGTTTTCTTTGTAATCCTTTCCCAAGGATCACCAAGTAGATGTGTGTGATAATGTGTGATTAAACCAATCCTTAGCTATGAATAAAATAATATGATATAGAGGAAGGAGGGAGGTGATACCTCTCAATCTAAGAAATAATAGAAATTTGATGCATCCAACTTGAGAGTCACCAGATCCTCCTAGCTCCAAAGTCTCAACCTAAATACCTACATAAGAAAACTAACACAACTACCCCAGAATTCTTCCTACAATTACGTTTTCATAACAATCATTGATGATATATAAACAACATAAATGACATGAACAACATACTGATAGCAAGAGAACACAAATAATATAATGGAAAGGGAATTGATATTTCATTATAGAAAAATGACATACATGAATTATATACCATACTAACATGTGAGGAATATATCCTTCAACCTAGTAGCCTACCCTCCTCCTCCTAGAGGGATGTCTTCTCACAAGATCAGAGCTCCTGACTATAGTACAAACACTAGATATCAGACATTAAGTAGCATGACCCTTTAATGTTACAAGTATATATAGGCCTTTAGGCCTCCCTAGGAGGATGAATATAGACACTAAGGGTGAATAGACGTTAGGAAAATTCCACAATAATTCACCCCTAGCCAATTCATAATGCTAATCCATCAAATTGATCTCCTAGGGAATAAGTAATTCTATAAAAATATTGAAGGACATGAATTAGATAAGGACAATTTACTTTTTCAACCTAGATTATAGACTAGGAACTAGGAGAGGAAGCAACTTAGATGAGGTTAACTAGCATCCGTGCTCTAAAAATCTTAGAAACAAGGGTACAAGTTGTGCAAAAGTGTCCACAATACAAGGATGATTGCAACTAACTCAAATGTGGGAAAATAAGTTGAAAACACAATAAATAATCGTAGTCTTGAGGGTTAGCTCAATTGGTCAATTTCTCGTCGCTAAATAACCTCACTAATGGAAGGTCATGGGGTTATTTCTTCTCAACAACATCAGGGTTAGAATATACTAATAAGTCAATAGGGTGTTGATCCCTTCAGGTGGATTTTCCCAGATATTTCCTCAGAAAAAATAAAATAAAATAAATGATTGTTTGATAATTTCAATGAAAGGAGGGAAAACATCATAAATATTTTGAAATCAAGGACTATCTATTCTATTGTGTAAATAAATAAAAATCACATCGTAAATAAAGCTTGTAAATAACAAACCCTAATTTTGCAATAAAAAAGACAATTTCTACAATAAACTAGGTCAAAGCATATACTTGGGGCTAAAGACAAGGTTGGAAATCAAAAGGAGGCCAATGAATGCTAAGAAATGATAAATCACTCATTCCCATGTCATCATATCAGTTTTAGAAGTATTTATTTAGCGAATTGTGTGGTTGTAGAGTCTCCTATAACTGCGATCAAGGGACTACGTAGTCACAACAAAACAACAATGATGGGCAACAAATAAATATCATAAAATAAAGTGAACTCAAATGCATAAAAAAATGTTCTAATTGAAAAATATAATCACTAATGACACTATAATCTAATGATCAAATATTATGAAAGAAAATACTATTTATAAATAACTTAATTAGTTGCGCATAAAAACAATACTAAAAAAAAAATTGTGGGAATGAACTATCACATAAAGAATAATGATACAATAGGGGTATTGAGCACCTTTGGTCAGCCCTAACCCAAGGAAGCTCATATATTTGAAGGAGAAATATACTAATAACTAAAACCAAGGTTGTATTTCATTAATTGAAGAATTGTTGATACATAGTGAAAAGTTGTAGAACTTGGAAACTAGACTTCCTACACTGCTATCGTATTGCTTATATTCACTGCTAGCTTCGTAATGGGCTACTTGATCCCTCTATTTGTACAAAATGAATTAGGGTAATTATCCTTGAAAGGAGGACTAATTTCTATTTAAAACTCCTAGAAAATAGGATAATTCTACTGGGGTGACCTCACAACCACATGGATGAGTATTTATTACTCCAAGTTAACTAATCTTGAACCTTTTGTAGCAAGTGATAGGTCCCCTGAATCTCTCTAACTGGTTATCCTCATAATATGTGCAAAACAATCATAATAGACACGTAAATCATGATAAATCTCTTTAACCTCACTAAGAGCTCATTTAAGCTAAGAAAACATTATTAAATGCAAAAAGTAAGGTCTAATACTGATTAGACTCAGTATTGTAACAAGAATGTTGCAACTCCCAAGGCTACTGACTTTAATTATCAACCCGGGGTTCGTACAAACTTAAGAGGTATCGGCAATATATGTGCAAGATCCAATGTGTCCTTCCTTTGTTGTCATGAGAGAAAAGAAATGCTGCCTTTTTGTAAGAATGAAAGACTAAATTTAAAAATGCTTGTAAAGTAACATGAAATCCTCTATCTACTTATTAATGCACTTTTCTTGCAAAAGAACCCTAATTTAACCCTATTTGTCACATATGATGTTTTAACTAATCTAAGCATGAAATATGATCTAGAGAGTACTAACTGTTGTGTGCATGCGTAAATATAAAAGAACTCATTTTTTAATCTTTCTATTTTATAAATGAAAATGATAATCCTCACTTGTTCTTTGGCAAGGGAGACAACTATGGAGGAAGAGGGTTAAAATGGTCTTGATGGCATGGACTTCAAGTAGAGGCTTAATCCCAACTTCAATGATGATCTTTCTCAATTTAAGCTCAAAACAGGTCACTATAGGATTTCCTACAAGATGCACTAGTTCTCCTGCATGATCCCCTAGTTCTCCTATAGGATCCCCTGTTTTACTACAGGATGTTACAAATTTACTATACAAAATTATAATTCATCGAATGACCAAGAAAATCAAATCCAAATTGGATGGGACAATTTTTTTTATTGACTATGATGTCTTAGGTCCCCATTCCAAGTGTAATCACTCAAAAAGACCTCTATTAAACCACGCTAAAAAATAGTAGAAAATTACTAATCGAAAACCTAGAAATTCGAGAACTAGTGAGCTAGTAAATCTATAAAATGCATAACCTAATCAATTGAAAATGCAATGGGGTAATTTTTTTATGAACTAGAAATATTTTTTGATCTAATTCAAGTGGAACCAACTCGAATGAATCTCGTTAGCATGCTGTAAAAAATAGCAGAAATTTATTGTTCTTTGCCACAAAGGAGTTTCATTAATCTAGATTTGGGAATAAGAAGACTAATCCAAGTAGCTAAATTATTACTCTGGCCTTTCAAATCTTTTCCAAGTATGAAATGATGCTTTTTATCTTGAAAAAGAACTGACATCAACCATTTAACCTAATACTACAACAAGAAATCATTAATACTAAATGCAGTACTAGAAAGAAATAAAAACAAGAGATGCATTTGAATAAGAAGTGAAAAGAAGGAAAGAAAATGATACAAAAGGGCTTTGAGGCTCCTAGGATGGCCAAGACCAAGGAAACTTAGAGACCTATGGAGGAGAACAAGATTTAGAAGCTAAACATGACACCAATCTTCATTATTTTCATCAATACAATTACATCCCTGCATGAAAATACAATGGAGCTGTAGAAATATGAGTTCTCTCCACAAGAACACTAATGAAAATCTCCCTCTAGAGGCAAATTCGACTTGGTACTTATAAAAAATTATTAGGAATCATTCCCCATGAAAGGAGCAAGCTTTCCCCACCAAAATCCCTTGATTAGTGGATCTAGTTCCCAATACTAGGAATCTGCATTAAATGGTAGGGAACACATTCCTAAATTTTCTCAATCATTGGAGTTCCATAATTTGTGTCATAATTCCATAATATCTTCTTGATTTATTATTTGATATTGATCCTCTTGTAGTAGGTAGCAAGTCCCTAAATTATCTCCTCCTCCAAATCCTCATAATGTGCCCAATATTCTCGTAATATTCCACAAAAATAAGTACTGTTAGGCACAAATATGAAATTATTCATAAACATTCCTAATGAATATATTAAAGTTAAAATACATTATCTAATGCAAAAATAGAGGTTTAGTGTGATGAAGGATGGTCATAGGCCTTAATTTATGTCTAATTTAGAGGCCCATCATACCCCCTTGTTGAAAGTGTTACTCATCCTCTGAGAAACTTACTGACCTCATTATGCCTCATTCATGGCCCTAATGGCCTCTCTCTTGTGCATTAAGAATCTTTGTTGTAAGTTCTGCTAGGACAAGTCCAAAAACATATTTGTGCAAAGAAAAATCTGTGTTTCTTGAGACCATTAGTTTGCCTTCTTCCCCTTATTCAAGATGGTTCTTGAATATTTTTCAGTTTGGCAAGGTCTTCCACATCCTTATCAGCCTTCTACATTGTTGCACCATTTGGAAACCTTTGAAACCTTCAAAATGTCTTTATATGATAACTAGGACATCCTTTAGTAATTCCAGTCAAAACTACAGGAAACCCATTTTGAGCATAAATGATAGTCTGAGGTTAGGGAAGGCCCTTAACTTGACTTCCATGCCTTTCTCCCATTTCTATAACATCTTTTAGGCCTTGGACAAAATATAGAAAGAGATTAGATACCTCTTGGAAAACCTATTTTTATCACTGTAGTTTGAGTTCTATTTTGATGGTGAATTCCTCATTTCCTTTTGTTGCCTTCTTCTTTTCTCTTGTGTCTTAGATGATTTCCTAATGGCCTTGGAGTTTTATGTTTTGATTAGGTCTATCTTAGGCACTGTCTATTGGTTTTAGCACCATTTTTTCCTTTCTTCCTTCTTGTAGCAACATTTTGTCTTCCTCTGGTAGTCATTCCTTCTTCCTTGAAAGTCTTCTAACTATATGGGAGTGATGAGAAATTATGTAGGTTTGTGAAAATGGAGAGGATGTTATGTTCAGTTTTTCAAGAAATTCTCAGGGTGAGAAAGGGTTTGTTCTTGAAATTATTAAATGGGATGGATGAATGATGGATAGATGGTGAATATGAAGTGGATGGAGGGCTTGGAGAGTTGTTGTCACTTGGCCTTTGCAAAAATTTCTTCTTCTAATTTCTTTCCTCATTCCTTGAAATCATCACCCTTCATAATTTGACTTTTCAACACTGCATGAGTGAAGGAGTGAGCTGCAATTAACTAGTTGAAGGTGGCTGAGACTGTTGACCCATCCTTAGCTTATAAAACCTCATCTTTCATGCATTGACAACAAATTTCTAACTATAATATGCTCAAGAGAAGAGGTTAAGAATATTGCATACCTGTACCTACTTGATGATTGTTGGAGAGACATGCATGCTGCTGCAGATTTGATGTTGTTGTGGTTCTCATGACTCAAGTATGTCTTCTTGACTTCCTTTTTCTTTTTTGTTGATCTTATTTTGGTGATGGGTTGTCTTCTTGCTGATGTGTAGGTGATGATTTCCTCTTTCGTTGCTGAGCTCTGGTGGAGTTTCATTATCCCTGTAGTTATGCTTCTCCTCTTTCAATCATGGTGCTGAAGGTTAGGCCTAGAGCCTGTTGTTACTTCCAAATAGGCTGTTATAGCTGCCCTTTTTTTGAATTTTTGTGTCTTTCCTTCGTTGGAGGGTAAATAGGTGTTGGAATGAGTGGAAGGTGTGGCCATAGAGTGACATGGCCATGATGGGTGTTGGCTGAGATGTGGTGAATTCAATGTCCTTTTTTTCTATCCCAAAATAGACCTGCATCATAATTTTTCCATCGGAATGCCTTCCTGTAGTGGGCATGTTACCATCATCCATATGCATCTCCCCATGAAACAAAATTTTAAGTGGATGTAAAGCTTTCAAGTTATGGAAAAAATAAATTTCTTCTCTATGTATTTTTGTTTCCTATAGTAAAACAGAGCCTTCTTGTAGTTTTTTAGGACAACAAGCAAACTAAATGGGAAAAGCTTGAGAATAATGGGTGGATGGTGGAAATAGATGAGGGTGATGGATTGGCATGGCCTTGGCCTTGTTGGAGCATTTGAGCAAAGGAGGAGAAAGTCAAAATTTGACATCTTTTGACTAGGTTTGACCTATTTTTTCTTTCTTTGGTGGCAACTTGTTTTTGTTCCCTGTAGATGTTGGAGAGAACCTACATTCATCAAAGAGATACATGGAGAAATGATTTTTTATTCTTTTCACCTTTTTATTTTTTTCTTCTAGGCCTACTAGCTGCCGCGAGGAGGTTTTCAACTAGTGGGTCCACCTAGGCACCTCAAGGAGGTTTTCAACTAGTGGGTCTGCCTAGGCACCTCAAAGGAGGTTTTCACCTAGGATATTTTATTTTTTATTTTTTCCAACCCATTGACCACCTCATGGAGGTTTTCAATCAATGAGCCAATCTGAGGCACCTCCAAGGATATTTTCACCTGAGATTTTTATCTTTTCTCTTATTTTTCAATTTTTTTCTACCCTAACCTACTTGAAAAACAAAATCACTTTCAAGTATAATAATACTTCCAATGGAGCCATGTGCACATCAAGATGACAGACAAAATGATGTGGAGGCTTGAAATGTATGCTTTGACATGTACCTGTATTTGAGTGATCAAATGCTTTGCGTTTGATGATATCAAGAACAATTGAAGAAGAGAGTGTTGCTGAATCTTAATGACTTTCTGGAACCATATTTCAATATCATTGTGATGCCCCTAGTCCACTTTCTGATTTGGATCATCTTGGATGTCTTCTTCTTCCATGACATTCAAATCTTCCTCCTTTTGTTGATTGTTCTCTTGAACACATTAAGGATTTGATGGTAACCATGAGGGAGATTTCTCAATCTCTAATTTTTATGTCTTCTCTTCATCAAGTGCAACCCATGATTCCGTGGTCTTCTCATTTGAATCTTATTCTTCTGGATGTGGTCCTTCAATGATATCAAGATAATATAATTTTTGCAATACTCTTCCTGAGCTATGTTGAATACCATTTATTTCAAGAGGAGATGTTTGGAAGTGTTGTACCTCAGCATTGTAAGTGGGTTGAGCTACTTCAATGTGCAGGTTTGGAAAAGGTGGTACATGTAGTTGAGTGGGAGTGGGTATTTGAGATGGACATGGTTGGGATTATGGTTGTGGTGGAGATGAATGACAGGGATAACATGGATTTGGGTATGGAGTATATTGAGAAAAATATTGAGGATATTGTGGATGGTTCCCATAAGTTCCTTGCCAGCCTTGTTGCCAGGATTGGTTTTGTGGTTGAGATGGCCAATGTTGCCAAGGAAAGGGTGTGTTCCAATTACTTTGAGATGGATGTTCATAAGCTTGAAATTGTGAATTAGGCTCTTGCATCATGTCAGGTTGAATAGTCTACCATGGTCCTCTTGGAGCTACATAAGATAGATGCATTGGCAGTTGACTTCTTCCATTGTCCTCTTGGTGAACTTCCTTCAACCTTGGTAATGATGGACAATGTTTAACATCATGTGATTTTGCATGGACAATACAAATATCAGCATCATGTATTTCTTCATCTTTCATTCTTAACATTCCTACTTGTTTGGTTAGATTGCTAAGAATTTTTGTTTTAAAATCATCAAATAGATTTCCAAGTTTAGCTTGACTTACTGATCTTGATGTTGATTTACCTACTCTTGCCCTTCCTCTTGATATGTGTTTGCATGTTTCAGAAATTTCTTCAAAGTATAATTGGTATACATCACCTCTACTCATGAGATTAAAGAGATCAATCCACTCATACCTAATTGTTCTAAGTAAGAGGTTTTTTAGCGTGTCAAATCCTAAATGATGTAGTTTTGCCCTCTTAACATTATACATGAACCTCTCTATTAGATCCTCTAGACTCTCATCTTATTTTTTATTCATTCTAAAGTTTTCTTCTTTAAGATCACGATCTTTATATTTTTCTAGAAATATCTTTTGCATCTTACTCCATGATCTGATTGAATTATTCCCTGAACTCATGAACCATTTAAGAGATCTATCCTTCAATGTTTCCGGAAACAATATCAATTTTTGATTTTTTAATAGGTAACCATAAGATCTACAAAGCATTTCAAATTCAAAGAGAATGGTTTCCAGATCCTCTGACCTAAGACCATGAAATTTTCGAAGAAAAGATGGAGGGATGTTCTTCATGTGCACACTGATCTCAGTATCTTGAATGGGAAATTCGAGAGGATCTTCCTCATTGTCATCATCTCCATCCATTTCTTATACATTCTTTGACATCTTCTTCTTCTACCTACAAAAGTGAATGGTGATCTGGGTATTACTACACCTTGTGATCAAATGGGGGGGGGGGGGGGGGGGGGGGGGGGCTGGTGTTGGAGATTTTTTTTGTTTTTATGGTTGAATGAAAACACTAATGCAATGCACTTTTCTATTTTTTTTGCGCAAAGTAAAAATAAATGAATCAAATAGGGAAGAAAAAAATGCATACTTTGACACCTCCCTGGAAACAATGCCAAAAAGAGATGAGCCTCAGTATTGCAACAAGAATGTTGCAACTCCAAAGGCTACCGACTTTAATTATCAACCTGGGGTTCGTGAAAGCTTAAGATGTATTGGCACTATATGTGCAACATACAATGTGTCCTTTCTTTGTTGTCACAAGAGAAAAGAAATGCTTCCTATTTGCAGGAATGAAAGGTTGAATTTAAAAATGGTTGTAAAGTAACATGAAATCCTCTATCTCCTTATTAACACACTTTTCTTGAAAAAGTACCCTATTTTAACCCTATTTGTCACATGTGATGTTTTAATTAATATAAGAATGAAATATGATCTAGAGAGTACTAACTATTGTGTGCATGCATAAATAAAAAAGAACTCATTTTTTAATCTTTTTTTTTTATAAATGTAAATGCTAATCCTCACTTGTTCTTTGGTAGGGGAGACATCTATGGAGTAAGAGGGTTAAAATGGTCTTGATGGCATGGAGGTCAAGTAGAGGCATAGTCCCAAATTCGATGATGATTTTTATCAATTCCAACTCAAAATAGGCTGCTACAAGATTTCATACAGGATGTACTAGTTATCCTATAGGATCCCCAAGTTCCCCTATAGGATGCCTTGTTTTACTACAGGATGTTACAGATTTACTATAAGAAATTATAACTCATCAAATGTACAAGAAAATAAAATCCAATTTGGATGAGAAAAAAAAAAAATCGCTAGAATGTCTTAGGTCCCCATTCCAAGTGGAATCACTCAAAAATACCTCTGTTAACCCACACTAAAAAATAGCAGAAAATTACCAGTCAAAAATCGAGAAGTTCGACAACTAGTGAGCTAGTAAATCTATAATAGGCCTAACATAATCAAGTGAAAATGAAATGGGGTAATTTTTGCTATGAATTATAATTTTTTTTTGATATAATGCAAGTGTAACCAACTCAATTGAATCTTACTAGCATGCTCTAAAAAATAGTAGAAATTTACTGTACTTTGCCACAAATGTGTTCCAGAAATCTAGATTTGGGAATAAGAAGACTAATCCAAGTAGCTCAATGAATGCTATGAATTTCCAAAGCTTTTCCAAGGATGGAATGATATTTGTGATTCTGTAAAAGAACTTACATCAACCATTTAACCCAATACTACAACAAGAAATCATTAATACTAAATGCAGTAATAAAAAGAAATAAAAACAAGAGATGCATGTGAATAAGAAGTGAAAAGAAGGAAATAAAATGATACAAAATGGATTTGAGGCTCCTAGGATGGCCAAGCCCAAGGAAACTCAGAGATCTATGGAGGAGAAAAAGATTTAGAAGTTGTACATGACACCAATCTTCATTATTTTCATTAATACAATTACATCCCTGTAAGAAAATACAATGGAGATGTAGAAATATGAGTTCTCTCCACAAGAAAACTAATGAAAGTCTCCCTCTAGAGGAAAATTAGACTTGGTACTTATAAAACATTATTAGGAATCATTCCCCATGAAAGGAGGACACGTTTCCCACCAAAATCTATTGATTAGTGGATCAGGTTCCCAATACTATGAATCTGCATTAAATGGCAGGGAACATATTCCTATATTTTCTCAATCATTGGAGTTCCACAATCTATGCCATAATTCCATAATAACTTGTTGATTTATTATTTAATAGTGATCCTCTTGTAGTGGGGAGAAAGTCCCTAAATTATCTCCTCCTCCAAATTTTCATAATATGCCCAATATTCTCATAATATTCCACAAAAATAAATAATATTAGGCACAAATATGCAATTATTCATAAACCTTCCCAATGAATATATTAAAGTTAAAAATACATTATCTAATGCAAAAAGAGAGGTTTAATGTGCTAAAGGATGGTCATAGGCCTTAATTTATGTTTAATTTAGAGGCATGAGCCTTAATTTATGTCTAATTTAGAGGCCCATTGAATACAACCTTTATGTGACTAGGAAAGGTTAGATGGGCCTTATGTTTTACCTACTTGGGAGTCCCATCATACCCCCTACCAAAAATATTTCCTACCCTTTGCACAACTTATTCTTCATCTTTCCTCTATTTTTCTTCATTCATTTCCTTAATGACTTGTTTAATGTTCCATGTTGTGTTGGATGTGGTTGTTCCTGTTGAATAAAAACCTACATTTTCTTCAATTCATTTCCACTCCCTTGACTCTTCTTCCCAACTTTTATGCTCCTGAAGTTCTAATAGCATAGGTGGATTGAATCTAATTTCAATCCATTAGACTCCAAGCCTCTAAATGATTATTTTATACAAGATTGTTTCGCAAGTGTAGCTTTCAACCAATCGGGGGCATGGAATTTTATAATATTCATGATATGATGTAGTGCTTGACATCTCCTTTGGAAATATTGTAAGCTCTCTTCTCCCAGTAACATGAAATTGTCGTCAATGTGGACAATGAACTCCACTTGCCTTTGTTTGTAAAATTCCACCACTTTAGGATCCTCTATTAAGAGTGCATTGGTGGAAGTGAGGATAAATGGATTAGAATGTTAAGGCCTAATACAAAGTGGTTCAGTTAGATTTTCATCCATTTTTATTTTCACTTATTCAGCCCTAACCTATTCATGCCTTAGCCAAGATGCTAGGGGCATTAGTTTTTCATCACCCAAATATCGATTTGGGTCCCATATGGTCATATATGGAAGAACAGGGTTATGAATGTAAAATTCAATTACCTTGGACCTATATTCTATGATGCATTAAAGGAAAAAGTTGACGAAGTCCTTGACTTCTTGTATAGGGAGAGATCCTCTTTGTGCAAGCATTTTTATTTTAAATTGGCACCATTTCTCCTTCAGGAAGAACGAACATTTTTTTTAAGGTTGCCTGCAATTAAATTATTCTAGGAAAGGTGTGCCATCATGCCCAAATTTCTTTCGATGGTTGCAACCTAACTTTCCTTCTCCCACATCAATATTTGTATCGGTTGCAATTGGGCCTTTAGTTGTCTATTTTATGTTTCTAGGAAATCCCTTCTATTTGCTTCATCAAATTTGAGGAGTGCCATTTCCTCTCTCATATTCTTTATTTCATCTCCCATCTTCTCGATATCAACAATTCCTTTAGATTCTATAATATTCTTCAATCAATGGGTCTCAACCTTCTCCTACTCTACTACAAGGAAAAGTTGTGGTGATACATGTATTTGGAGTGTTTTTCTCGCCTCAATCCAAGAATAGAAGGAGAGAGTTTTCCTTTGAATTAGTTTCTTTGCTACCTGTAATCTTGTAGGTTTTTGTTGTAACAATTCATTATATTCCTATAGCTCTATAGGTTTCTCTTGTAGCAGGGTTGTCTACTCCTATGGTTGATCACTTTTTCCTTATGATTGCACTTGTATCCTCATTTCCTCAAGAGGCATTTGTGTTTCTAATGTTTTCACCTCTAACGCCTTTAGTTTTTCTGATGCACATCATGAAGCTCTTCATTTTCTAGTCTAGGTTTCTCTTCAATAATGATAGGAATTGTAGAAGGTGGCTTGGTATTTACAATATATCATATTCTTGTAACTTTTCTCTTCTTGGTGTAAGTATAATATTTGGCATATCTACATATCCTTTGTTTTATGGGCATGCTAAGTGCTACTAAGGTAGTTGCAATTTATTTTTCTTCTTCTGCAAGGGGTTCTTCTCCTTACTTTATGGTATAGGGATTTATGTTGTTTTTTTCTTCCTCTTTTTAGTTTTCCTTTTATGTGGTTTCCCAATCTCTTTCTATGGACTTTTTGGTTCTTCTTGAAGCTTGTCATCTCTATTTGAAGTTCTGTTTGAGGGTCTGCAATTTTATCCTAGTGTTCTGCCAACTTTGTTTCTTCCAACTCTACCTTATCCAACTTTGTCTCAAACAACTTTATCTAAATCTATATCTAAGGGATAAATTCAACCTAGGCCTCTAAGAAGACCTATCTATCCATGTCAGCAAAGTCTACTAGGGAATAGGGCACTAAATATTCTCCAATGCATCCATTACTATTAATATTATTAGGCCATCATGGGCAGTGATGAGTCCCATAAATATGTACATTTTGAGGATTAATATGCCATCCTCCAACCTTAAAATTACCCTTCTCCTGTAGTAATTCACATTTTTCATTATATTATGCTTATTAAGAGGAGTAAAAGGTGTTTTTCATATTATGTGACCCAATGTGGTTTAATTGTAGGAAAATGGGGCATTTTTAAGGCTATTATCATGCAAGGGCTCAATGGAGACAATTAGGAGAGAATCTAGGGGGGTTTCCCACCTCCTTAACCCACTAGACTTGGCTTGGGATCACCACATCCTCTCTCACCAGTTTGAGTTCATTCGTAGCCGAGTGACTCCTAGTCCAAGTGAAGATGAGGGAGGACCAGGTCCACCATTTTTGAGATCAAGGAGGGAACCATTCCTATTTTCAAGGGAGCTACTTTAGATGCCCTTTTGTATAAATAAAGTAGAATAAGAGCTCATTATAATTCGAATTTTGTCTTCATCTAGGTGTAGCTATTGAGCTCCAAGCATTGACATTGTTATTTTCAACTTTTATGTGATGTATCAGACTTGCACTTTTTGATGATGAGAAGTTGGATTTTAATTTGCATCTGAGTTAGTTTCATAGGGATGAGACCCTTGGGTTTGGGCCCAACCCATAGGATTTGGTCCATCTTCTTGTACTTATGTTTCTTCTATATTCCAAGCAGTTCACAATTTCTTGCATTTAAGTAGAAGTTAACCTATAAAATCCTATTGTTGCAGCCTCTACATCACCTCTCTTGTGGGAGAATGAGTTGAAGGATTCACAACCACAACCCAAAAAGATTGTGTTTATGATTCCTTGGAAATAGATTAGTATTGGTTGTCCTTTTTGACATTTTATTTTTGTATTTTAGAAGTTAGTTCAGTGATTAGATCAATGGTTTGCATGAATTAGATGTCATTTAAACTCAAATAATATTTTCCATCATAAGTTATTTCATTTTGAAAATGATAAATGGATGCATGCATGTGACTGATTGGAAGCCTAATTGATCTGCAGAGAAGGGAACCTTCATCACATCCATCTTGATCTCTTTCCCCTTCTCCTTTAACCTCCAAGCTTTGTCCCAAAAACCCTGTTTTATAAATTATCATGTCTAGGTCACAAATAACACTCATCCTAGTGTAAGACAGGCCTCTGAGAAGTTATAAGCTTGGCTAGGGGATCAAAACATCCTTCGTTCATTTTCTTCAACTACTATTCACCTATCCATACCCTCAAGCCAAGGTTTTCACCTTCAAAAACCACTCGGATGCACCCTGTAGCATTACAGGCCTACTTGTAGCATTATAGGCCTCCTGTAGCAATCACATGTAGCAAACTTGTAGCAACCTTTTTCTTCATCAGTTTTGACCCACACTGAAGCTCTGACTTAGCATAGATGCATAATGACCTTTAGTGGTGATAATATGATCAATAAAAGCTCCTGGACAACTCCAAACCTTCCTTGTCTTCACTGCAAAGAAAAAGGTAGAGTTAGTTTATTTATCATGCAACTAGGTTATTGATTTATAAGCAAGTATGAACTAAGTAGATGGTACAAGTGATTCTAATTTGTAGTTTGATGAATGATGCAGGTTATATTATTTTATTCTCTACAAGTAGATGAGGTAATTTGATGAATTCTGCAAGATAACATAACTTCATTTTAGTAAATAGGATAGCCTTTATATTTTAATGAATTGAATAGTTAGGGTTTTACAAGTTGATTCAATGGAATTTCTATTTTCATACTTAGAAGCAATTTCCAATTTTTTCTTTCATCAAGATTTCATTCTAATTGAGTAGAAGGAAGGGTCTTTGAGCACTTTTTGATCTAATGTCATAACTGAGGATGACATGAGTGGAATCCTATCTGTTGTGCATATAGTACTATCACCTCGAAGTTTGTATGAACCCTGGGTTGATAATTTGAGTTGAAGATCCCTTGGGAGTTGCAACATGCTTGGTGCAATACTAGGGCTCACCACTTTTTGGCACCATTGTCGGGGAGGTGTCTATGTAGATGTTGTTTCTACTTAAGCATTTTTTTCTATTTTACATACAGTTTTTGAAGAAGTAACATAAAATAAAGATAGACAAATTTTCTTTCATGCCTCGTAGGAGTATATATACTCAAGGAAAATTCTTACCAAAAACTCCCACACCCTCAAGCAATCAATATCCACTCTTCTTTGGTGACTTTTAGATTCCCTCTCTGACTACAGGGGAGTCAAAAGACCCTCTAGGTGAGCAACCTGAAATTTTTGAAGGACTTATTGAGGAGCAAGAATAACCCACTTCAACTACCCAAACTATGGCTAAAAGCAAGGACAATTAGGTTTCTCCTCTCAGAGAGACCAATGGAGAGGCTAGAATGAAGAATATAAGCCCTACTATCCTTCCATACTTCCATGGATTAACCTCTGAGGATCCTAATACCTTCTTGTTTAAATTTTTGTTGTCTGTAGGACCTATGACTATGCCTGTGATGAGAAGAAGTTGAAGTTATTTTCCTCTACCCTTAAAGATGTAGCCTTGCACTGGTTTATGGGTCTGACTGGGGGTAGCATCTGTACCTGGGCCCAAATGCATCAATCCTTCAAACACAAGTGTAGGGACTATTGTAGGTCCAAATAAACCAAGGAAGAAATATTTAGGATGACTCTTGGACTTGATGAATCCCTAGAAGACTATGAGGAGAGATTTCAACTTAGTTATAGGAGGGCCAACTACACCTTTGATCTTGAATCACTCAAACTAGAGTATTTTCCGAGGGATCAAGGAAGACATGTTGGAGACCCTCAACATGTTTTATGGGGAAGATATTTGTGAGTTATCATACGATTATATTAAAATTGTGTTCAAGAATCATTCTAGGGCTGCTAGAAAGAAGGGTAGGGATAGTCAAGGCTTGGTCAGTTCCTCTCTATCCACAACTTCCATTAAGAATGAGATAGGAAACATGTTAGAGGATTTCAAGAGTGAAATTTTGCATACCTTTGCATTGAAAATGGATACCATGAAAATCAAAAGAAAATAGGAGGAAGTAGAAAGGGCACTAGTTATTTTTTTCCCAAGATGCACCAAAAGACATCCTAGGAATGAGTACCCCTTAAATGTCATAGAGGTATGCCTACTCTGTGAAGAAAACCATGCAACAGACAAGTTCCCTTATTTTCTAGGACTAAATGTTGTATATCAAGGAGAAGAAGGGGGCACAACAACTTTGTTTCATCAATCACAAAAAACCTCAAGGACCTAGGCCATATCAACAAGGAATGCAAGCTGCACACTATTCTTATTATAATCCAAATCAGATTACACCCTTGCAACCTTTGTACTCTTCCACTCACCCATCATGGTCCACACCCGCTTCTTGGCCTTATGCTCCGTCATATCCTCCTTAACCTTTCAACCATCCTTTTCATCCATATCCACCCCAATATTCTTAATGGGGAAACCCATCATAAGAGTGGAGACCTCATGTTAACTAGACTCTTGATTTAATACCTGCACCTCAACCTCAACCACATGTCACTCATCTGATTAAACCTAAGGAACCTCAAATTCCTGCTCAACCAAATCCAAACATGAACAACAAGTAAGTCCAATCAGTCTACAGTGGAGAGACATCCTACCCTTCTTATGTTGTGGAAACCTAGGAGATCAACCTTCGGTCTAGGAGAGTGATTCTAGATAACCACCCACCTTCTCCACCTAAAGAGCTTGAAGGAGGGAAGGAAGAGAGTGTTCCTCAAGTCAATCCACCTCCTTTTCTTAAGAGGTTGATCCATCCTGGCTATCACACCCTAGAAGAGGTTGAACTTTTGGGAGAATGAAATAATTTGTGTTAAAATACCCCTTCTCCAAACCATTAAAGATGTCCCCATCTATAATAATTTCATCAAGGAGAAATTTTTCAAACATCCTAAGAGAATAAAAAGAGACACCCCCACCATAAAAGTTGTTGGGAAATTATCTGATTTGATGCTTAGGAGGGTGATCATCCCAAAATATCTAGACCTTGGAAGCCTGTAGTAGATGTGCAAATTGATGCCCTTATAATCCTGTTATGCTTGTCAACGACCCCCCCATTTATTAACATTAGTAGTAAAATATTACTTTAATAAATGGGGACCCTTTCTAAAAAATGTATATACCCAAAAAAAAATCAATCTTGGCAAGTAGGTATTTCTTTTATTTTTGGAATAAATCAAGATATCAAACAAAACCTCTAAAAGCCATTAAAATGCTATTTTTTCCTATTTAGCATGAAATGCATCATAAACGATACCTTTCTAACCCACTACGATCTACGATGAAATAAACAACAAAGAAAATTTATATTCGAAAAACGGTCATAATGTTAGAAAGTCCTTAAAGCTTCTTTAAAAAAGCTAAAGTCTCGCATCACAAATTATAAAAGACTTCTCTTAAGAGGTTACCCCGAAGTATTACAATTTGTGAGATACTGCAAAATTGTGATGGTATAATAGCCTTCTCGCATCACATCTCAATCATACAACACAAGCCTCAACCTATCAAAAACCGATATTGCAAAATGCGATCACGTCTTGGACCCACCTCTTAATCTTTCAACCAACATGTGTAGAGGTCCATTATTCATTAAAAAGAATCCTGACAAGTGATGACACTTGTTTCTCGCATTTCGCATCTCACAAAAATTCAAAAAAGTGGTAAGTTAAAAACAAATTATGCGATATAGTGATCTACGATATTGCTTTGCAAATCACAAAATCACTATTATCACAGTTTAAAGGCTCACCACCCTAGGATATTGTTTCTTGATTTACAATGTGAATATTTATGGACATTCAAGTTAAAGGATAACAGATCATTAGTGGGAATTTGTTATGAAACCAGCTCAAGAAAAGATAGAAAAGATAGATCAATGCCTTAGAATTCAACCTCTTTGAGGGGGAAACCTCCTTTACATTACATAAATGAACAATTCTTGGATGATACAAATGAAAAGACCTCCTCTCTATATATAGGAGTCTAAGGGGGGTCATAACATAATCAGAGCCTACATAAGAATAATAATGTAAGGGCACAATAATAACAATAGTGGGCTTCTATGGGGCACAGTAGTAACAATATGGGCACAATAGGGGCATAACAATATTAATAAGGGGTACAACTACAATGGTAATGGGGTAATCACTAGTATTATGGGGATTCAACATGACCCTCTCCTTAAAAAAAAGTGTTGTCCTCAACGCTTGAGTAGTTCTGGATGCTTCTATATAAAATTCTCATCCTCCCATGTGGAATCTTCAGCAGATAAGTTCTTCCACATGATAAGATACTCTGAAATTGATCGATTTCGTAGCTGTCTCGTTCTTGTTTCTGCGACTGCTTCTAGTTCCAATATAATTTTTCCTGTTGAAAATAATACTGAGAGGGGGGGTGAATCAATATTATCTAGTTCTTTTAACAAATCTTCCTTATTTACACTTTGAATTATTTTTGCATATCAGTACCATAAAATAATGAGCAAGAAAAAACAGACAGTCACATCAAAGAACACCAGATATAAGGTGGAAACCCAATGTGGGTGAAAACCACCTGCTGCAATATGTCTCTATCTTCTTTCAAATTAGAAACCCTTTTACAATGGGCTTGTACTGGTGCAGTCCTTTACCAGTACGCAGGCTGCAACCTGCAGAGAGCTACAACTCTCTCTCGTTTTCCAGTCTCTCCTGGAAGGGAGCTACAACCCCCTACTTCTTTTCTTTCAAGGACCACTTTTCATAAATTTTCAAACTGGATCCATAAACATCAAATGATCATCAAGTACCAGTAAGTCACCCAGATAACCAGATCCACAATAACATTAACTAAACCCAGAACACCTTATCAACAAAAAAATCAGTCAACAAAAGATCTTAAGACAGATACGTAATTTCCTTTTCTCTGTCCTGCGTCGCTACGCACTTCGCCTTCTGTGGCGCCGTGCACCTCTGCAGCTATGCCTTCTGTGGCGCCTTTGCACTGCGCCTTCTATGGCACCTCCGCACTGCACCTTCTGTGGCGCCTCTGTGGTGTCTCTGCACTGCACCTTCTGTGGCGCCTCTGTGGCGTCTTCGCACTGCGTCTTCTGTGGCGCCTCTGTGGCGTCTCTGCACTGCGCCTTCTGTGGAGCCTCTGTGGCGTCTCCGCACTGCACCTTCTGTGGCGTCTCCGCACTGCGCCTTCTGTGGTACCTTCGCACTGTGCCTTCTGTGGCGCCTCCGCACTGCGCCTTCTGTGGCGTATCTATGGCGTCTCCGCACTGCGCCTTCTGTGGCGTCTCCGCACTGCGCCTTCTGTGGCGCCTCCGCACTTCCGCAGCTGCA
>APFE031330706.1:3652-31880 GCA_000404065.3 Pinus taeda | reverse complement strand
AGAATCCTGCAGATATGCTAACAAAAGTTGTAACCAGGGAGAAACTGAGAATATGCTTAGTTTCAATTGGTCTTCAAGGATGACGATGAAGATGAGAAACAACCAGGTCCAAAGAGGAGTCATTATGCAACAAATAAAGCAGCGGTGGAGTTGCTACAATCATTCTCCAAGTGGGAGATTGTTGTGTGTGGAGCATGATTGTTCAGAGGTCTTTGTTTCATCTGGATGTATACCCCAGGAATTTTTTACACCCCTCCACGTGGGCGGGTGTGGAGGGGGGGCTTGTCCCCCCCACGGGGGTCGATCCCCCTTGGCTGCAGGGTCCGGGGGCCAGCTGTCCCCCGGTGGGGGCTCGGGGGTAGCGCCCCCAAAGCTAAAAACAGAAGTAAAATTTCCTTGTAAAAGTATAGTAATTTCTAGTCAATCTGGGCCGTTCATTAGGCGGATGATCTGATGGTAGAACTTATGTTTAGTTTAGGGTTTTTTGCCCTAGAAGGCAACCCCTCTCTTTGTATGAGGGCATTGTATTTGAAGCTATGTAATATATGTGTATTCTCTGAGAGAGAAGAAAAGAGGTGAGACTATGAAAGAAAATAGAGGATATTACAGCGGATTTGCTGTAGGTTGTGTCTCTTCATTTTGCTGGATAATAGAAAGGAAGGACTGGCTGTTCGAGGTGGACGTAGCCCAAACTGGGTGAACCACGTATATCTATGTCTCTCTTGTTTTATGCATTTTCTATGTTTATATTTTTGAAATATTTTATGTGCTCCATTGCTCCGCAATATATAATTTACTAACAACAATCTCACCTACTTGTAAAAAGTAACTAGAAATACTTTCATCACTATGCATATTGAGAGTTTCATACTGAATTCTGAGAGTTTGGAGCTTAGCAGTTTTACTTGGGAGTCTCCTTTGTAGATTTGAATGATTTTGTTCCATATTGATTTCTTTTCTGCTGGATCTGTGGGAAATGCTGCTGGATATTGGTATTCTCCTTCCACAATTTCCCAAACATCAGCTCCAAGAGACTGAAGATAGGATCTGGTTCTTATCTTCCAATATGCTAAGTTATTTCCATTGAAGGTTGGTGGTTTTATAGATCCCATGCCTTCGTTATTGTTCATCTTGAGAGATCTCCCTTCAAGTGATCAAGCTTCTTTTGAAGGACCTACTTTGATACCAATTGTTGTGAAAAATGCTGGGGGGTGAATCAATATTTTAACTTTCACTATTATGATTTTCCTTTTCAAACAATATACACTACTTTATTGAAACCAACCAACATATGTCCGCGACTATAAAGAATGAAACCATCGTATATTTAATAAACAACTAATTCATTGTCTTAAATCAAAGTGTGATGAATTAAGCAATAAACAGATGCAGTACGAACCCAATAAATCAACACACATAAGAAACACACATGATCACCAGGATTTTTCAGGTGGAAACCCAATGTGGGAAAAAACCACCGCTACTGTCATCTCAGTTTTCAATCTTATTATAATAAAAAGTGTTTACAAATTTTGTATTGGTGTAGTGTTTTCCATTACACAGGCATCTACCTGCTGAAGGCTATATAACCTTCTCTCATTTTCCAACTTCTACTGGAAGGGAGCTCCAACCTGCTAGCTGTTGCACTAGCTGATATGTTTACTAGTATGTAGGCACCAACCTACAGAAGGCTACTACCTTCACTCTTCCTGCAGGGACAACGTTTCATAAATTTTCAGATTGGATACTCCTGGTATATAACAACAGAATACGAAGGCCACATTTCATCAAATTTTCATACTAGAGCCATTTGTAACATTGAAGCTCAAAATTAATCACCACTGCAATAACTGCATCTACCAACAATCAGTCAATAAATATAGATCACTTTCACTAGAACACAAAGCTGAACCTAGAACACTGCATCAACAATCATAAGCAATTGTAACCTCAAAAATCATATGCTAGAATGTATATTCTACTTCAGTGAAGCCAACTTGCATGTATACGCTACTTCCTTTAACCAAACCTGCGTATACCTCCAAAAATACTGAATCATAAAAACCTCTGAATCAAAACTATACCAACCAGAATATTATGAAGATCTACTGTCAAATTACAGAGTTCTAAATAGATAGTAGAAAATATCGCCCTTCTTACTCAATCAATCAATCAATCAATAAATTAGACTCAATCTCTTTATACAATCAGTTTTACTTTCAAATCTAATGAAGACATAATTGACAGCCAACCGTAAAACAACAACACTGATCAGATACATCAACATCTCTAAAAAACAAGCTTTTCTTCTGCATACGCTACTTGGAGGTGCCGAACCAACGTGCATATGCGCCTTCACCAAGGTGAACCAACATATAGATCTACAAATAATAACTTAAAACTTCACATTTGTTCTAGACTTTAGTCATATCCAGATCATAACATTTACAGGATACAACATGCGTTAACATTTAGATCTAGCCCAACAATTATCAGATCATACAATGATAAGTCATTTTAGGTCTCATGATCCTGATCCAACATTGTATCCAAGGTGAAAAATATATTTTAGATCATATCATAACCATAACCCTTACAACATAAAATATAATTCAGATAGAAGTATTCATTAAAAACCCTTCCACTTGCAAACTTATCCCTTTGATCTTCTCCTCCTTATATAGTTTTACCCTTTCTCAATACCTCGAGCCAAAACAACATTTAGAACTTGTGGTATTCTTAGACAGAATCAAGTAGCCATTATTCCACTCAATATTGTTGGTTAATACCATGGTATGGACCCTTGGTATTCTTTAACCTTAATTTTCCATCCCATATGCGCTTTTCCTCTTGTGAAAGTGCGTGCATACGTATATACTCTTTTTGTTCCATGAACCCGCTCGTATACATTACTTGGACTAGGTGAACCCGCGTATGCAGCTTAAAATAACTTAAAATATTCTTTTTCTTCAATTTCTTGATTTTGATCTGTAATCATTTGTCCCATCATCCTATTCTTCTATACATTACCTTGTTACCTCTGAATTTACTTGTTACAACGTGAGTTCCTCTTTATCAAATCTGAACTAACTTGTGAGTGGGTTGCCATTAAGGATAACACATGTACCATAATTCCAACATCAAAGGGGCCAAGTATTCAACAATATTAAATTGAAGTCCGGTTATCACCAAGTACCGATCTAACCCCGATGTGTGGAAGAATGCCTTCAGATCTAAGGAGGGCCTTTTCGAATTGCTAGTCATGCCTTTTAGGTTGAAAAATGCCCCCACAACCTTCATGAGGCTCATGGATGAGATACAACAACCCTTCACCAACTCATTCATGGTGATGTATTTGGATGACATTCTGATATTCAACCAAAGTTGGGAAGAGCACCTCCACCATATTCGATAGGTCCTCCAAACCTTGCGGCAACACAAGTTGTGTGCCAGTTTGGAGAAATGAACTTTTGGTATGACCCAGGTTCAATATCTGGGGTACATAATTGAAGAGCGGGGTGTGCATATGGACCCAGTCAGGATGAAAGCCATTTGGGATTGGCCAACCCTAACCACTCTAACAAAGCTCCACATATTTCTGGGTCTTTCCAACTTCTACCATAGCTTTGTGTTGGGGTTCTCTCATATTACTTGGCCTTTGAATGAAGTCACCAAGGGAGGAGAAAAGGCATTTTCCGACTTGAAGCATCACCTCTACTCTACACCAATGTTCAAATTACCAGACCTACAACAACCATTTCAGATCAAGACGGATGCCTCTGATTATGCTATTGGTGCAGTTCTTACTCAGCAGGGGCATCTAGTGACATATCACAGTGAGACACATCTAGTGGAATATCACAGTGAGACACTTTCAGACACAGTCTGAAAGTATCCCACCTATGAGAAATAGATGTATTACATTGTACAATCTTGAAGATAATGGGAGAATTACATTTCGGGGAAGGAAATGGTCATCCACAGACCACTGACCACTGCAATTCATACAAACACATGGGAATTTGTAGAAAAATCACCATAAAAAATGGTCCATATACCTACAATAGTTCCATTTGAACATTGAATACAAGAAGGGAAACACCAAAAAAGTTATATATCGCCTCAGCCGACCACTGGTCATGGCACTGATCACTGTGCTTGACTCTTGTGGTCATGATACTACGGGGTGGACACATCTTTATAAGAGTGATCAAGAATTCAACAACAGATATCAAATGCTCCTGGAAGGTAAGCAAGTTCTAAATTTTCACCTCTAGGATGCATTGTTATACCACTTGAGACACCTTTGTGTTCCTTCAAGCGAGTGTGCTAAGATAATTTGGGAGGCACACTACAGTTGGGTCGCTGGACATTTTGGGGTAGAGAAAATAGTGGTAGTGCCACAAAATTATTTTTATTGGCCAAATCTTTGACAAGAAATTGGGAAGTACATCAGATCCTGCATTTCCTATGCCATTGCCAAACCGACCATTAAAAATTAAGGCCTATATAATCCTTTGCCTACTCCTATTCGACCTTAGGAATCCATATCCATGGATTTCATGTCAGTCCTTCCCTATATTAAGCATGGAAATGACTAAGTTTTCGTGGTCGTTGACAAATTCTCTAAGATGGCCATTTTGGCGGCCTGCAATAAGAGTATCATAACATAAGCAACTACTAATATCTTCTTTGAATGAGTGTGGGTGCACTTTGGGATCCCATAGTCCCTTATCTCAGAGTGGGACAATAGGTTCCTAAGTACATTTTGGTCAAGCCTCTGGTCGATGTTGGATACCAAGCTTACCAAGTCAATGAATTTCCACCCCAAACTAATGGCCAAACAAAGGTCATCAACAGGATGATTGTACACATTATGCGTGTGTACAACTCGAATCATCCATGCACATGGGATGAAAGACTCCCTTATGTCCAAAAGAAGTATGACAAAGCTCTCCATAGCTCAACTGGCCATAACCCCTTTCAGGTGGGATTGGGATTTCAGTCACTATGTCCCATTGATGTGGCCATACCATTTGCAGCTACTCAGATAGATTAAAATCATGTCCAGTCTGAAGTTGATAGTGCTAATAACTTCATTGAGCACATTCATCACATCCTCCAGTAGGTCCATGATATATTGGACAAAGGTAATGCTAAGTACAAGCAATGACATGATTAGCATCGGGTGCCACTCAAGTTCCAGGTGGGTGACAAATTTTGGCTACATCTATAGAAGGAACGCCTCACTGGGCCCCACCACAAGCTTCACCCACTTTGATATGGTCCATACACCATCATAAAGGCTATAGGGGACAATGCCTTTGAGCTCAACATTCCACCATTCCTTGGCCTACACCTAGTATTCAATGTGGACCACCTTCGACCATACTTTCCACCATTGCTAGACACATTTGACATTGCAGAAAAAATCACACCAATGAAGTTAAACCCAGACTGCATAGAGCATGCCACAACTGATTGGATCATGGACACGCAGATCAAGAACAATCGCCAACAGAGGATCCAACTATATCGAGTTGCCAAAGCATGCCAACTCCTTCACCAGGGACTGAGTTCAGTAGAAGTTTCCCCATCTCATGGAAGCACTCAACGTAATGGGGACCATTGCTTCCTAAGGGGGGAGGACTGATCTAGGTGGATATTGGTGGCCACCCACCTATTCCAATTGGACATCTACTATTATTTCTTTGAGTTTTTTAGTTTCCTTAATTATAGCACAATTTCTTATTTTTGGGCAGTTTTTCGGGTCCTGAACTTCTAGAGTCGTTTTGAGGCCCTAAACGATGTTTTTTGGAAAATAGATAAACATGAGTAAATGATTCGTGATTGAGTCAAAATTTATAGTCCTTAGATAGATATTCTAACAAGGTATCATGTGCATCAAACGAAGATCGTATGTCAAAGTTATGACCTCAGGAAGTTGATTTACCAATTTACCCCAACGAGGCCCATAATTTTGGCGCTTCATCTCCTAGGGTTAGGTTTTTTGATGTTTAGGGTTTTCCATTGTTTCTAAATAATAAATAGGCCTTCATTGTAACACAGTTTAAGGGCATGTAGCCGGAAAATCTCTTTTGAGAGATACACTACCATTTCCTAAGCTAGTTTACTTCCATTTATGTATGTAAGCATATTTTAGTTCTTTGACATTAATGAAATGAAGTTTTATTTTTGTTGCACCTCTGTGTTTATGTGTATATATGTATTTTGTTGTGTTCCTTCATAATTTCGGATCAGGATTGATAGAAACATGGTTGTTTTCCAGGACTCTCCCTCTTATCTTGCACAAATTATTGCTGAAGCTCTGGATATACTTGCTTATTTTCCTGAAACAAAAGATTTCAACCCTCCTAGAATTATAGTGGATGAACAACTTGATCAATCAATTCCCTATGATTTCTTTGATGAAGCTTTTGCTAATTTAGGAAATATAAGTGGTGGTAGCAATGCACTCTTCTTATTTGATTCACATTCTTTCTAGATCAAAATGGGTTTTGGACCTAGGTCCAACAACCAACCTGAATTATTGGCATGCAAAAACCTCATAGGTTTTGCAAAATAAAAATGATGTAATGAGCTTCAAGTTTTTGGAGATTCCATGTTAGTGATAATCTGGTTAAATATATCTCCAGTGTGCAGAGACATTTTCTTAAGTCCCATCCTGCAAGACTTATGGAGGATAAAAGACTCATTCACATCCTTATTTTTCTCTCATGTTTACAGGGAACGAAACAAAATATATGACATGATTTCCAAAGTAGGCATATCATTGGATAAATATCTTTGGAGTATCTAAGAGAACAAAGACGAAGCTTCTCATGAGTTCTACCATTGGCCATACACATAATAACCTTCTTTAGCTTTCGGGGTGTAACTGGCGCCAATATTTGGTTCATATGTACTATTTTTCTACTTATGCTTTTTGTGTGGTTATATCTCTTGATAGACACATGGTAAATAAGTGTTCTCTTCACTTCTTTTGCAACATCTTGGCTATTTTCCATGGAAATATTTGATGGATAGTTTATGGGAAAACAATATAGTTTTCTCATTGCCTTTTCGACTATTACAAATTTTGTAGGCTTTTGAACTCAACTTTTTGATGGAAAACATGCTACTGCATATTATTTGTACAAGAACATGCCTTTATCCATAAACTAGAATGCATCCTTGATGCATATGCAAAATATAATTTTGACAATTTTTAATGAATGGAAATCATGATTTCTTTCTCGACGGGAAAAATATTTTAAAATTCTTAAAAAATAATATATTTTAAAGCTTCAAATTTTATTTTAAAATTTAACTTAATTTAAACACACAATACACACATACGCAACCACCTTCATTTCTAAACCATAATAAAAACATTTATATTAATTGAAAATTTGTGATTGGAGTAGAGCTATTACGATAAGATACATTAAGGAAGTGCATAATTTGTTTGGAAAGTTTAACTCTAAAAGATATTCCAAACTCTCCAAATCTTCAAAGTGTCAGCCTATGACTATATCAAAACTAGAATTCCCAGTTGTAAATACATTCTGAAATACCTCTAAAATTTTACATGTTTTAACAAACATACTACTTGGTTAGTGGAGGAGAAGTAAGATTAATATGTGTCGTACCCATCTACAAGTTTGGAACTAGTTCATTGAGGTCAAGAACAACAAGATTGATAAAAATGATGGTGTTGATGGAGGTTGAAGGATTAGAGTAACTTTGAACAATGGATATTTTCATATCTTCCAACTCTTAGAGAAAACTAAAAAGTTCATCCTCTGATAATTGGATAACACTTCGAGGATCAATGATAATATATGTGGTTCATATAGTGCTACATACAAACTGATTGTTTTGACATGGAGGACAAGAATCTCCTCTTACAATTTGTGAATATGCTCCTGCAACTAAGGTTGGAAGTATTCTATGTTGCATGTCACGTAAATGTTACGAGATCCCTTGTATATCAAATTCCTTTGATCCCACAAACACAAATTGGTTATTGAAGGATGCATAAAGTCAACTCTATCTCCTTTCCCATAAAGCAATTTGTTTGAAAGACCACATGAGTAAGTACTAACAATAGAAGAACAAGAAAATAAGTACTCTCATCAAACACACAAATTGACATTGATTTGGAAATAGAATGGAATTGAATTAAACATAGTGCCCTAGCATATTCTTTCATAGAACCTCAAGAATTGAGCCGCCAACCCATAAACAAGCCCTATAGTCATAATAATATCAAGTTTTGTGCATGCTACAAATTCTAACAGATGGGGGATGAGTCTAATTTCCACAATTGGTTGGACATGCCATATAACACCTAAAACTTACCTTCGCTTCAAATAGAATCCCCCCCGAAATTTACTTGTAATGGGTGAAAAAAAATAATCTGTACTTGCGTCAATAAAAAGACTTTGAATGAAACATATTTATCAAACAAAGTGACATAATACAATTATATTGGTAAATTTCATCATCCTAGAATACACATACTAGGGATACCCCACTACACAACCATCACACTCCAGACCCATGGCATGGGAAGACTATCATGCTTGACATGTAAGAGCCTTTGAGTAGCTTTCTAGAATGGAATTGAATACTAAGGTGGAGCCACCAAACTAGGCCTAAATATCGTCTGATTCAACCACTTCACTTGTAATTAGAATGACCAAAACAAACTGTATAATGGCGATATCGACCAAGTATGCTTCCACCACAAATAAACTAGATAAAAATTAACAAAGCAAGAGACTAATCCATCCCCACACTGCGAAACTTTGGTTCCAAGAATAATCAATATGATACACCAAACCATAAGCATGATGAGGCAAGAAAAGGATAAACTATGGATTCTCCCCTTGCACATGTTATATAGATCAATGCATGCAATGATTTGGGAGAGGAAGTCACATTTCATGATATACTTAGATATGTATGGGCCCAAAATAAAAATGGGTATTTTCTTATTCAAGTGCATAAATTGACAAATTATGGTATTGGGCAAAAAGAACTTGCACATTTATATGAAGTTTACTTGGTTCTAGGTTTCTCCTTGGTTGGCCATATTATTTTGTTTTTTGATTGTTTATTTAGAACATATGGTGCATATTGTAGGATTGGAGAAGGGATAACAAAGTTTTGATTTTTTTCCTAATATTTTTTAGACTGTTATCATGAGGCAAGGAACCAGCAATCCTATGATGAAGGAGAATTTTAGAATCACCCATGATTATAAACTCAATTATTAGCTAGTGCTAGATATATTCTTTGAAATAACACATAAGCTTCCATTTGATTATTGGGGATTGAGCCGGTGACTGATGAATACGAAATTTCTATATTTTGTTAAGGGAAAAGTATAACCCAACATTACCTATATAATCAAAATTTAACGAACAATAAAAATAATAATTATTTTTTTTTATCTAAACTTAAGCTAGAACTTAAAATATTATAATATAAAATGAAAAAAAGTTTAAAAACTTTATAAATATTTAGGAGGGATATATAATATTATAAATATACATATCCACTGTAAAGAGACAAATCATAAATTAGAAATATCCACTTGATTAGAAATTTTCACACATTTTAAAATAAATTAAAAAAAAAATCATAAATAACACAAATGTTAAGGCTTCGTTTGAGCATAAATATCTTGAAAATCTTAGAACCATGTAAATGTCAATTATTAAATTTATAAAACTTGTATTGGAAAGGTAAATTCATTTGTTTCATTTTTTAATGGGTTTTTTTTCAAATAATAAATATAGTGTTAAATGTTTTGGGTGTGGAAGTGGTAGTCGTTGTTGGAGATATTGACTTATACTTGTATTATCTTTATTGTGTGATATTAATCAGGTCTAATAAGTGTTAATTATCTTTATTGTGTGATATTAATCAGGTCTAATAAGTGTTAATTAGCTTGTTTTAGCTCCTAGTTTTAGTGTATAGTCTAAATATTTTTCAATTAACTAGATTAGCTAGCTAAGATAATTGATTTATCTTAAACCTAATTTTATGTATAAATATATGATATGAGTGTGATAATAATATACCAATAATGGATTTGTGTATAATATTTCCAATTTGGTATTAGAGTTAGTAGTTCTACATGTTACTCTCTTGTGAGAAGGCCTCAATATATGTGATAAGGAAAGTAGACTACTAATTTTTGTGAGTAATTACTGGAGTAAGTTTTCATGTATGAAAAGTGCTATAAATTTGAAATAGATTCACATTTATTTGTATATTAATTTAAATAATTTCTAGGGCTTGTATCTTAAGAAAATGGAGTTCAAAAAATTGATTGTGTTCCAACAACAATAAGTTCTTTGGAAGAGGTTGTAAGAGTTACATAAGGTGGAATTCATGTGTCTCTAAAAAAATGAGTTTGACATGGCATAAATGTTCACAAAGCATTGGTTCTTGGAGTCTCTGATATATTTATTGGAAGGCTTGTAGTTTTTTCTTTGGCTACAGAGGGAGAATAAAAAGTGAGAATTCTTTTTCAAATTTTGCAGGATGAGTTTGAACTAATTGTGGGGTTAGCCAAATGTTGTTCAGTAAAGGGGATGTTGTGTACATAACATGATTTCTAAGCCACAAAGAGCTAAGTCATTGCACACTGTTGAGAGGAAGCACATTTTTTTTAGGTATAATATCTATGAAAGAGATTCCATGCTAGTTGTTCCTGCAAGTTTTGTTGGCCAATTTTGACATGCACTCTTTCCCTATGCCATGCATTGATTTTGTGAGCGGGTTGATAATGATGGTCTTACAATTCCTTGCATATGATTTTCAAATAATATATCAAAGGAGGAAACAAGATTCTCCCCTATTTCATTTACATCTTTTCATATTACATGGTAGTTGATCACCTCCTCAAGCATACAATGACATTGAGCATTTGTTCAAGGGAGTAGAGAGTAACACTTGTTTTCAGTGCCTATGAACTAGGGTTGATAAGCGACTTGTAAAGAACAATATAGGTGGAATCTCTTATGGTGGGATTATTTGTGCTTGTGCTTCCCTTTCTATATTAGTTATCTATAACTTATTTCGTAAGTGTATTTATCCTTTGTAGTAGAAATGATCATATACACTAAGACATATGAATGGATTCTTTAATATGTTCATGGATATTTATATTGATAAAAATAATGATGATGAATATAGATGAAGGTCATGTTGTAATATTGAATTTTGGTACATTTAGTATCTAGATTGCTTTCCTTGATAGCTAGCAAGTACAACGAAGGGCCACATGCTTTGGTAGATGGAAGTACATCAATAAAATGGCTAGTAGTTCAATCATTAAAAACAATTAATTGATAGTTTGAAGCAATTATAAGTGGAAGTATAGCTCAATATGGATGGTTGTGATGGAGCTTAATCTATGATATTTCAAAGTGGATAATAATGTTGATGAAGATTTTACTAAATAAAGATCAGAGATCAAGACAAGTACTCATTAAGGGAGAGTGTTGAAGATATTAACTTATACTTATATTGTGCTTATTGTGTGATATTCATCATTATAAAATAATTGTTAATTACTTGCATTTAACTCCTACATTTAATGTGTAGTTGACATATTTTCTCAAATAATTAGATCGGTTGGATAAGACACTCAATCTATCTTAAGCTTAATTTCATGTATAAATATTTGAGAGAAGTGCGATAATAATATAGGAATAATAGATTTGTGTGAAATATTTCTAATCGTCGTCTAATGGGATTTTATTTTATTTTATTTATTTATTTTTCCCGTGGGAACATTTTTCAGTTAAATTGTACTCAAACTTTAATAAAAAATGCAGAAATCATAGTTTTAAGTTTTTTAATATGCACAATACAAGTGCCTAGAAAATTTTGAGGGAATTTAATCCATTCCTACATTCAAAAATCAATTTTTAACATTGTGATCTCACCAAGAATCATATCCTCATATTCCAATCATAAAATTCAATAGTTAAATTACACAATTGGAGTGTCTTGCTGAATCAATAATAACTTTGCATCTAACTAGACACAACCCAATATATAGAATATTTAATGCTTTGTAGTCAAATATTCATTGCTCACCCTCTTGCTCGATGAAAAAAGGGAAAATAAATAAAATCACATTCTTTGAAGTAAACACATCATTTTTTGTGAGATGAGTATGAAAGATGAGGTATTCAAGAGTTCATTTCTATTTTGTAATTTCTCATGGTACTTGATTTGGAATATTACTTATGATGGACAATAGTAAAATAAATAATTTTAAAAATGACTTTAAAAGACTAGTTAGCATCGATTATAATATTTTCAAGAAGTGAACAATGATTAACATTGGGAAAAGTCATTAGACTCATCCATAGACATTTTGTATCATCTCATGCATGCATACATCATAAACCATGTGTTGGGTACAATTTGATGACCATTTGTGTCTTATCCTAAAATCCAAATTTGGCATAATAAACCTACCTTATGCCCCATTTTCCCTGCTTTATCTTTATTTTGGCATAAAAATACATAAAAAAGGTACCCAAGACTTCCTTTCCTAAATTATTATGTTTTGATAAAAAATTGTGCATTAAAGAAAACATTAAACCAAAAAATTACCACAAAGTCAATTTTTTTTTTTTGCAAATTCTCATTTGTTGGAATATATTCAAGACATATGGAAAATTTACTAAAACATGGTTTTTGTTCCTTGGGACCCACAAATGGAAAAATACCTATTCGATTTCCAAAAACCAACACATAAGGCTCAATTAATGCTTGGTCAACATGACCACTTTTAAGGAAAATGCCCTGTTTTAGCCTTAAAATATGACTTGTTTTGTTTTGTTTAGGGATTTGATAAGATTTTGAGGGCCTTCAGTGGAGGAGATCGACCCAATAAGCTCCCTAAATTAGTATTTTTATTTATGGCTTGAGATTTCATAGCATTTCAGTTTTATGATTGTGTATGTAAATGCCTAAGTGTGTGAATACTTTAGCAAGTTTGTGTTTTTCATAACTCAGTCCTGAAAATTTTAGTTTCATACTTTCAAGAGTAGTGTCGTAGCTTTATTCATTCCTATTTCATCAATATATGAAGCTTGTTATTTTTTCCTAGTTGGTAGTCTCCAAAGAGGTGTGCATGCTAAGGAGTTATCAATCCCCACCCTCCCCTCCCCCCCCCCCCCCCCCCAACTTTGTCTTGTGCACTTAGTTTTCTTGTTGTCATCATCTATACTTTTAGTATAGATTTTCATATTATTTTGATGCTAGCATACTTTCCTTTTCATATACTTTCATATTTATCTTGTATATACTTTAGGTTCTATACTTTATATGCTCATAACTAGTTCTAAAAACTTGTTGTCCATACTTATTTTGTTGAATGTTCATACTTAATTTTAATTGTTTTTAATGTTTTGTAGTTTTCCATAATTATTTTATTTTCTGTCCATACCCTAATAAGTTTTCATGAATAAAGAATATAATAGGATTAGTTGTTACTGACTTAAGTTCAATATTAGGGGAGGCCATATTTTCATCCCTCTAAAGAGAAAATACCCTAATGCATTCATAATTCAAGCAGCTAGTATTGTTCAAGGCATATTAGTTCATGTTTTTATAGATAGATTATGGTTTCATAGATTAGACAATGATCGGATAAACAAGCCTACTGTTGGATGGTGTAAAACAATAAGAGTGATCACCTAAATATATCCATTTTTAGAAAGGCCTTAGTGCATCTAAGTTTCTTAGACTATACTTACTCCAACATTCATTTCATTTCTTAATAATTCCATTTCCAAAGAATTTGATTTTAGTGTGATACTCTAAAATCAATGGTACATGATAATGTAAAATATTGGGAGTCAATTGTTGGAACCTTGGGAAACCAAGAACGCTACAAAATTTAGGACACTAGTGCTTGCCCAATAATTCAATCGAATTGGGTATATGTGTGTTTGATTTTCCAAGAAAAGTGATTGAATTGATTTGTTTTTAAAGTTTTGTTTCATTCTTCCTTATCTTAGTCCTCTACTTTTTGCTAAAATTAGAACTCTATACATCTTCTAGATGACTTTATTACTTAGCCTTAGACGTAACAACTGATCTGGCCTAGCTCCCTACTTATTGTAATGTGTTTCTAAGTTTATGAACACCTAGATTGATATAAATATTATGTCCTAATTTGTGCCCATAGATTGGCCTAACATTTTTGGTGTTGTTATCATGGAAACACATTTTGAGTTAGAACTAGATTTAAGAGACTTTTAGAACTCTTAAATTTTATTTTTAAAATATAAAAATCACAATTTGGAGGAGGGAAGGTAGTAATATGAGAGGTAAGAATATACACATTCATTTTAGCCGAGTCTTGACAAGTCCAAGTCATGTTTATATTTGTATGCTTATATTATATTTAGTTTAATTATGCATTCTTACACTAGACCTAGGGATTAGAGAGGTATATAAAAATACCCCAACCATTAAACAAAAAAACCCCAACCACTAATACATTTTCAAAACAAGAACTATCAACTAACAAAGGAGGATGCTAAATAATTTATTCAATAAAGGAAGATATGCTACCACAAGGATCTTCTCAAATCCCTGTCCACAATTCATAATTGTCACTAGAGATGAATCTTCATTTCAAAAGTTAGAAGAGAAGAAAAACACCCATGAAGAGTATCCACATGAGGAAAATCTAGAAGTTTCAACTAGTTATCCTTTTAAGGAAGATAGAGAGTCATGGGCCACATTTGATAAAGAGAAGATGCAAGAACCCTTATGGATGCAAGAATGTAATGAAAAAATTTCAAAAAAACTTTATGGTATGATAATTAAGGACAACTAAGGAGTAAAATATCACATCAAAACATGGTTCCAAACAGTCATCAGGTCACAATACCATTCCATTTCTCGACATCTCTTGCCATCAAATCTATATGAGTAGATGATCTATGATGTCTAAGCATTCATTAAGGTATATTTTTCAAACTTGGATATGATTTTACTTATCATCTTATTATGCAAGCGGATGCATTGGAAATTCTCTTGTAATTGAGGGAATGATTTATTTTTCCAAAATAGAATTAGAAAATATACTGGAATAAATCAATTAATAATAATATTAAAAAATTCCGCATAATAATGTTGGATCATTCATTCATGAATAATTATTCAAGTCATTGTTTAATAACTTATTTTGAGAGGATTTTATGGTAAAACACAATCAAATAATATTTTTTTGGTTGATCATATGCACTCATAATTAAATGTGTTTCTATACAAAGTATCCCTTGAAATTTAATTTCTAATCCATTTTGAATCTTTCAATTTGGATCTCAAATGCAAGATATAGCCAAAATATTTAGTAGTTTTCAAGTAGAAAATTCAAGGACAAAATAGTATAGTCATTATTTGAGTGATTGAATGGACATGTTTTTACAATATTTTTGTAGGAGATATCTCTTTCAATCTAATTTACAACCCAACTTGAATCACCTCAATCTGACATCACGTGAAAATATTATTCTCAAATTACTAACTTCTTTTCATAAAATTTGCATTGTGACAATTCTATATCTGGATTATTCATTAGAATATTTCATATATAAAATATTTCAAAAAATATTTCTAATGTGAATGTAATTTAAGTCTAGTTTAGGCCATAGTTTTAATCATCTCATTTGGATGCCAGGTAATTTTTTTATGACACATTCAGTGACTGCACATTTTAAAACCAACATAGTGAAAAGTCTGCCTCCTAGGTACAATTATCAACATTTTTGTGCTATCAAATGAAGGAATATTAAAACATGTTTTTGGTGGAGATACAAAAATAAATGTACTTTAACCTACAAGTGGAATCACATTTATCCAACCTTTAATGAAAAAGTTATGCTCCAAATAATGACTATTGGTCTGGAAAAAACTTAAGAAACAATTCCATCAAACATGATTCTCTTCAACATGATTAGCACATCATTATAATTAACTTTGAAAATATTTTTATGCTAGAAACAACCATATGAATCCACATCAATCAGGCTTTGGAATAACTACAATCATACATAAAACAAATATTTTTTCGAACAAAATATCGTCGAGAGATCTAGGTGGAAACTACTTTGTTAACTGGTAAACAAATGTATTTTTCTTTTTCTATATTATTTGGATTTGTTTCCTATGCATTGTCTATAATTATTTTGCATATTTATTAGATGAAGAGAGACTATACACCTCTCTTTCTCCACCATTTCACATTTTATTGCATGCAAGTGCTAAGTTTTTGAGGGTCCTAGAAGGATCTAAGGGGTCAAATCTATGGATGAGGGATATATTAAAAGTCAAGTTGTAGAAATTAATTCATGAGAGCATGAAATATAAATGATTAGGTCAATCAAAGTGGAATACTATTTGTTATTGAGTTCATCAAGAAAGTTCAAAAATCCTTGGAGCTTGCTTTCAATTGTTGCCAACAACACCAACAAACCTACAATGCTTAAACATGGATTAAAATTGAGGCAAATGCCATGAAGTAAATCATTAGAAGAATAAATCAAGATATATATCATGTCAAATCAAATTTACCGCCAAATAAGCCTCTCAGAAGCCATACTATTGACAATGTCATTCATCAACCCTATTGTATGGTAAGCTTCAAAATCATATACATTGAAGTCCAGACCTTTGTCTATTCATCCATGTTATTATTACTACCAAATCATGAGTTCAACCTATTTTATTTTCTCAATATTACCATACTTCCTTACTCTATCCAACCCTCCTCTTGCATTTTAGAATTACTTAAAAGAAAAAATAACTTGCACAATCTAAACTCGAATTTTGATTGGAAAACCAAGCAATTGGCCAATGAAAATTCCCAATAAAAGTTCTACCTAGTGGTTTTTAAATGATCCAAAATATAAAATTCATAGTTCACAAAGTTAGGATAGAATATCTATTTATTTAGAATATTTAATTAAATATTGGAGACACTTAGAAATAAAATATTGTTGTAAAAGATATGACTTCTAGAATAATGTCATATCTTAGGCTCCAATTTAGGAGCAGAGTTAGTAGATTGGTTAGAATGACATTTATTAAATGGACACTTGTTAATTTAATAAGTAGTCCATAACTAGAATAGGTTAGAAAATTAAGCTTATATATAGCTCATTCTCTTGATTGCAATTGAGTTGAAGTTTGTGTGTAAGATCTTGCAAAATTAATATGTAATTTTTTTTCTAATTAATAAAATTGTGTGTCTGAGCACACTTACGCCATTATTGTGGTATCAGAGCTTCAATAATGCAGTTGATGTAAGGAGGATATTATAGCTCTATAAGTTTTTTTGGAAAACTCCATTGAATTGATCAGCAGATGGTTGGTATGAAAATTGTCCAATTTTTGTTCAAAAGAAAAGAAATTTTATTATTTTATTGATTTTCGATTTTTAAATATGAAAATCAATTTTTGTATTATTATAAAAAAATGTTGTGTGTCTTGAATTTCTATTGTTAAAATTTGTTGTAAGCAATATAAACATCCTTCTCTATTTTTATCTTGACAAAATGCATGAAACGTTACACACGTATTCATTATTCTCCGCGCTCCTATACTTGAGATGCTACCTTTGAATTGGTGCACACAACCATCAACTCTCTTGAAATCAACTTGTTCCTGATTGAGAGTCTTTGACAAGTCAGCCAATAGTTTATTAGAATCCTCAAAGAACAAAAAACAACCTCCACAACAAAATTAGGATTACTCTCATCCTGCAGCTGCTGAAGTTGTGTGAATTTTTCGTCCACGAATCCCTCTTGGAAAAGAGAATTAGTGAAATTAAAGTAACGCTGCTGCATCTGTGAAATTTACATCCCTCCCTCTGCTACCTCTTCTTCTTTGTGTGGGATGAATTAAGGTGGAGCCTAAAAGATTCAGAGAAATATAGAACAAGATCTCGGAAATTTCTGCAAATACACGTGAGATCTGTAATATTAATGATGAAAAATCGGAGTGGTGCAACAAAAGCCAGCGTGAAGCATGCAACAAAAGCCAGTGTGAAGCACATAGTAGAAGAATCCAACGTGAAGTCGCATCATTGTTCCTTGGAGAGTGGAAGCTTGGTAGCACCGCTTAAGAAGAAAAAGGGAATTTTTGTGAGAGGCAGCACATATTTCTTGGAGAAGGATGCAGTGCTGAGCTAAACACAGTACCTGGATAGTCTGGCCTTTTTACATTAAATGCATTTTTTTATATATATCTAGTTTCTAGCATATCTGCAATTTGATTCCTATTGAACTCATATGTAATGGTAATTTTTGCTATGGTAACATGGTTGGAGGAACGCATTATTATTTGTAATATTTTTTTGGAGTAATAAGGTGTGAAAGGATCATTTGTAAGTTTCTGTGAAGTGGTAAAATTTTGTAATTCATAGAGTAATAAGGAGATTCTATCTTTGGTAATTTTTCATTTTTTATTTTGGAGAGATAAGAATGACATTGTAAATCAAAGTAATTTTTTACTTTGAGGGGGGTTAAAATATTTCTTGCACACAATTTTCCAAGGGGATTGTAAATCAGTCAAACTTTTGAAAGTATTCATCGTAAGTATTCATCGTAAATTCTTAAGAGAAATTGACTAGAGCCAAGTGTAAAGCTCAGTGATTTTTCTCCTTCAACGACTATACGAGGGTCATAGATCGTTTTTTGTGTGGTGTGTTTTAGATGATGTGTTTCTCATATTTTTCTTATGCATAATTCTTTTGGTGCAAATTTTCAAAACTACAATGTCAAAGTTCAAAACTACAATGTCAAAGTTAATTAATCTGTTATCTGATTCTGATAATCTTCAAGGGCTAAAATCATACAAAACATGGAAACATCTCATTGAAAGCACTCTAATATATAATGAATTGTGGCAAGACATATGTGATGGAGACATTAAGCCAAATAAACCCTCAGATGTAGCTTCACTTGCAAAATGGGAAGTTAAAAATGGCAAGGCACTAGCTCTTATAAAGTCTTCAGTTAATGATGAGATGTATATTCATATTGAAAACGCCTCATATGCATGGACTGCTTTGCATACTTTCAAAGATCTATTTGATACACAACCTGGTTGATCTATAACTTAAGTTGCTTCAACAAAAACTAATTGAAGGAGGAGATGTCCTTGAGTATATCTCTAGGCTTAAAAATATTAAGCAAGAAATTGTAAAAGCCAGATTTCCACTAGTAGATGACAGTTTCATGACCACAATTCTAATTGATGGATTGCCTTCTTCTTAAATGCATTTTTTGGAAACTCTACAAGTGACTAGAAAGTTAGATATTAAAGTTTGATGAGCTAAGTAAGATGTTAGCTCAACATGACAAAAATTTTGGGAAGAAGAAACGAGGGGAAGATGTCTTCTTCATAGAATCCAACACAAATAAATCATCAACTGACAATTCTAGAGGAAGAGGACATTTCAATCCACATCCAGCAACACATAATGGACAAGGTCGTGGAAGAAGCCAAAATAGAGGAAACTTTCAAGGAAGAGGAAACAGTCAAGGCAGAGGAAACTTTCAAAACAGAGGCAACTTTTAAGGTAGAGGAAACAGTTAAGGAAGAGGTCAAAGTCAAGGCAGAGGGCCAACTCAAAACAAAGGTCAAAGCAGAGGCAGAGGATAGTATCAAGGAAGAGGCAGAGACTTGAATCAAATTGTCTACATAAGATGTAACAAAGTGGGCCATTTTGAAGAAGATTGTAGAACTTCTATTGATAAAATTCCAAAGTTCCATCAAAACACAACTCAATTTTCCACTGATCAAGATAATGATGGTTCATAATATGTCTTGACATCAAGTCAAAGATCAGAATCAATAGCATTAGTTTCCACCTTTTTTCAAAGTGATTATGAAGATGCATGGATTTTAGATACATGAGCAACTCAACACATGACTTTTCGACAAGAATTCTTTTGGAACTTCCAACCATGCCACCTTAGTTCAATCTTTCTTGTTGATGATACAAAACATACTCCTTATGGAAAAGGTGTCATTAAAGTTTATCTTCCTGACATTGGAGAAAGATTGATTTCAAATGTATGGTATGTACCCACCTTTAAAAAGAATTTGTTGTCTTTACTCTTGATCCGACAAGCTGGACATTAGGTGGTTTTGGAGGATGGCCTAGTTAAAATTAATTCAATCAAAAAGAACATGAAAACATTGATGACATGATATGAAGATGGAAAACTGTTACGAATGAAAGGAACAATTATTCCAAGGAATTCTGACTTTGCAGGGGCAGCTAACACAAACATTTCACCTATCAGATTATGACATGTGAGATATGGACATCTAAACTTTGACAGTCTCTCTCAACTGAAAAAACAAGGAATGGTTAAGGGACTTCCTACCTTCAAGAAAGAAAATGCAAGATGTGAAGCTTGCATTTAAGGAAAACAAAGTCGAGAACCTTTCCCGAAAAGCTCATGGCGAGAAAATGGGCATTGTAATTAGTACCCAGTGACATTTGTGGACCCTTGCAAGCCTCTCTAGGAGGTTGCAAATATTTCTTACTCTTTATTAATGATTTCAGCATAATGACATGGGTTCACTTCTTGAAGCATAAGTCAGAGGCATTTGAAAAGTTGAAAACTTTTCGTCAACTTGTTGAAAATGAATTCAAAGAAAAGATTGGCACTCTTAGAACTGACAATGGAGGAGAATTCACTTCAAATGAATTTCAAAGTTATTGCAGAGATAATGGGATCAAATGACATCTTACAAATGTCTACACTCCACAACAAAATGGAGTAATAGAAAGAATTAACCACACTTTGTTAGGAATGGTGAGATCTATGTTAACTTTTAAAAAGTTAAGTCCTATTTATTGGGTAGAAGTAATCCATACAACTATTTATTTAAGGAAAAAGTCTCCCACTGCTTCTTTGTATGGAACCACACCTTATGAAGCATGGTTTGGTTTCACACCTAAAGTTAAACACCTTAGGGTTTTTGGTTCTGTGTGTTATGCCTTAGTTCCAAAAGAAAAATGAACTAAGCTTAACTCACGAAGTTTGAAATGCACAATGATTGGATATTTGGATGAGAAGAAAGGGTACAGACTTCTGTCAAATGGAAAATTTATTGTCAGCAGAGATGTAATTTTTGATGAAACTGAAAGTAAGAGAGCTGAATAAATAGAACATCTTCTTCAAAAATTGGAAACAAAAGGAGATAAAAGAAAAGGAAACATTCAAAGTCAACCAAATTCACAAAATTGGTATGAACTTGATTTTCCTTCCTCTGAAGATGATTCATCTAGTCCATCTACTTCACCAAAACATTCTGAGGCTTCAACAGTTCATCAAAATCTCCTAGTAGCAGTAGCTCTTCTAACAATGATTCTCCACCCCCAGAATCTGCAGTTGATCAACATCCCTCTATTTACATTAATCCTCTTTATAACAATGGTGACATTTCAAAATCTCAAACAAGTGAACATCAATTGCCAAAATGGGCTATTCAACTTTTGAAAGATGTAAGGCCCAATGAGAAAAATAAAACAGGAAACAAGGGGGTCCACCAGGAATGAAGGAAATTTTGTCTTAATCACGAATGCTTTTACTGAACCCTCCACGTACAAAGAGGCAATAGAATATATATAATGGAAACAATCTAGGGTTGAAGAATATAAGGCGATTTAAGGAAACAACACTTGGAAACTTGTTGATTTTCTTCGAAGTGGTAAACCCATCGGATGTAAATGGGTTTACAGAATTAAGTACAACCAAAATTGAGAAATAGACAAGTACAAAGCTAGACTTGTGGCTAACAGTTTTGCACAGTAGGAAGGCATTGATTATGAGGAGACTTTTTATCCTACCTCCAAATGGAACACCATCCTCTTAACACTCACATTAGCAGCAAAAAAAGGATGGAAAATGTTATCACTCTTATAATTATTTTGAAGTAAGAAGAAAGAAAAACCAAAGATAACCACAAACCAATTTTTGAGATCAAGACCTAGCCTTCCTGATGCTCAGAGAGGGCTCTCTCTTTAAGATTTAACTTTGGTTTAGTTAATATGATTTTAGGCTAGCTATTGCTTGCACTTCGATTTTGTTTTGAAAATTTGGTGGTGGGATCACTTTACTTAGATGGACAGAGGATTGGCTTATACCATTGGGCTATGGAGTCAGATGTCTGACAAACAAGATTGGATTCAGTTCTAAAAATAGTGTCTATAGGGCAAGGTAGATAAGTTACTGCAGATCTCAGAGGCTAAATGGTGAATGGTTTCAAATCAGATCCAAGGAGAAATTAAGGGTTCCTTAGGCCGGACTTTGGAAGGAATGAAAGAAGTCAACTAGGATGGGAGAGCTATCAAGGATTCTCAAATCATGGTATCAGAAGAAAACATGTAAATAAATTACTGTGCAACACAGGGTGTAATCAAACAAATTCTGTATGATATTTCCAGCTAATTCATTTAGATTTTAGAACACATTTAAAATTATGAAAACACAAAAGAAAGGTAACAAAATAACACAAATAAAATACTTCATTGCAAATGGCTCATCTCATGAATCTTGTAAGGAAATGTTTTTATTACTTTCTCTAGTCTGTTGAATTGAAAATAATACAATCACCCTTAGGTTCAAGATCACAATAACTCTACAAATGTAAAATAATCCCCATTAATACTTCTAATTTTGAAGTATTTATACAAAATTTTTATTACAAAATATCTCAAACTAATTTGAGAATTAATCTAGGAAAATGAAAATATCTTCTCGCAAGAAGATAGATAAAACTAATGAACTGTTTCATGCTGTCCTTGTTAGTTTGGTTATGCTAGCTGTTATGCTTTGATTTTTAGCCCTTTATGATGGAAAGTTGTTTGGCTTTCACGTTGGATAGTCTATTTGTCTTTCATCTTTCATCTGATACTCTTTCACCTGATACACTTTGACTGTGCTGACCCATCTTTATCCTTTTACCATGCTCATTTACTTTTTACTATACACTTATATTTTCACTATGCTTTTACTACAGTAAATCACAAATTTTTTTCCATGTTTCTTCATCTAGTAACTGGATGTTGAGCATTTTCCTATATATCTCATCAGCCTCTGTATATTTGGCAAAGGTAGGCTTGTTAATAAATAAGTGTTTCACCTCATGCTGGAGGTAAAATAGATTTTCAAAAGTCTGGTATAACACTCTGCCAGTTGGTATACCGCTCATTGATGAGGTATTTGCCTGTTCTTTGGCTACTTCTTTGATTTTCTTGTTGTAGTCCTCCTGTGTCATCAATTTATCATTTATGACAAAGGGACTAGGTAGTCCCTTTTATCTCAAAAGCTCAAGCTTGGTCATAAACTTGTCAATGACTAGTTGCATGATTTGACACTTATCTTCTAAATTTAACATTAAATTTCTCTTGGCTAGGACCCTCTTGACTTCCAAAATGGTACTTGTACTGTCAGGTATGTCAAGTTCTTGTAGCTCATATTTTTTCTTGGAGTTGAGGAATTGAATAATTCTTACTGCCTCCTTTGTTATTTCTCCAAGCTCTTCTTTGACATTTTGGATGGCTTTTGTAGTCTGTTTGATTAAGTCTATCTACTAAAAAATGACCTGGATAGATGGCCAAATATCATTGACAGAGTCAATGATATTGGCCCACAATAATTGTTTGGCCTTTCCTAAAGGCTTACTCAATGTTAACTCTTTCTCCAGGATTTTCAGTCTTTCATTCGTTCTCGTAGCCTTCTGTTGTTCTTCCTTATGCATGATCTGGGCTAACCTGCAATTTATCTCTAGGCTGGTAAGTTTCTATTTTAACTTGTTCATTTCACTTGTTTGAATGGAAATTTCTTCCATTGCCTTGACCATCCTGTTTGCTTCATCACCTGTGGTGTCTGTTGCTGTTGATGTCGTTGTTGATGTAGTTGTTGTTGTTGTTGACAATGCAGTGACCATTGGACTAGTGGGAGCTAATGTTGTTGCCAATGTATAAGGCACAACTATGGTCACTATAGGAATGACAGTTGGAGGAGCACTGCCTAGATTAGCTTGTTTGAGTTGGATCAAGCTATCTAGTTCCTTTTCCATTTCTTTCAACTAGTCACTCAGTTGTAGCACCAAGTCCATCATCTCTTCATGATTTGTTTGGATTTCTAGGACTTCTTTTGTTTAAGGGTGTTGTAACTGAGGCAACTTGAGCTATTTCTTAAGGGTTGCAATGTATTCATTTTTCTTCTTAATTAACTGATCAAAAGCCTTAATGTCCTTTGGGTCATGGCCTAGCTCAATTATCAGGTATTTTAAGGATTTGATTCTTGTGTCTTTGGCACTGAAAGATGATTTTTCTAGTTTGTACTGGGCTGTTACATTGTCTAATGAGTCCTTGAGCTTGAATGTTGCCATTTCTTTTGTTGTGAGGGTGGAGTAGATCATCTCTCTAGCCTGCTTGTGAGATTCTATTTGATCTATGGGATGCACATCCCTAGCTAAGACCTCAAAGTTGGTCTTCTTGTAGTTTGTTATGGTTGTCAAAAGATGTCATCAATCTGCTCTGATTCGGTGGTTTCATCTGCAAGTACTTGGCATAAGTGTATGCCTTGAGATTTTCATTCCTAATTTTAATCTCCTTGAATCTTTCCTTGATATCTGCTTCCTTTTCAACTGGCATGACAAAGGAAGACACCTGCACACTCTTCTGTCTCTGTATAATTTGGGTGTTTGAAGAAGAGGGTTGCTGTGTTTCTGTTGATGCAATAGTCTTAGTTTTTTGTCTACTCCTTTTCCCCATTGCATCAATATCAATCATTTCTGCTGATGCAATGTTTTCCTCATGTTCAGACACAAGAGTCAATTTGGGCCTTTTTCTTAGTTGGAATTGTTGATGAGTGGTCTCCATAGGAGAACTTGATGCTTCCTCCCTGTTTCTTTTGGGATTATTTTCCTCATTGGCAGGAGTTTGAATAATGGCACTGGCTCTTCCAACTCTGGGACTTGCAAGAAAGAGCTTTGGTCAAATTGTTTCTCCAAGTCAATCATGGCGTTCTCCACATCCACCACTATGCTGTCCATGTCTATCAATGTGTTCTCTACCCATTCTGACTAGTTTGCATACTGCTCAATTTGAGGTCTTGGGTAGTGGATGTAAGGTCCCAACTTGACCTTTTGTTTGAGCTTGTTTATAACCCCATGAGGATCATAATTCCAAATGAAACTATTCCTGAATTTGAATTGCTGGAGTATCTTATCAGCTTCAGGCCTAGTCTCTCTGGTGTTTTAGATGAAATGGTCCATTTGGTTTTTCATTTAAATTGTGTCTTCTTCCTAGTAGCTAGGAAGTTGACCTGATCTTCACCTATCATTTGCCTGAAGTATTCAAGGGAAAATATTCTCATTGGGAGATACTTAGGAAATTTGTAGGGGGGTAACTTACAGCCATAGATTCTAATTTCAGTATGATTCTGGTAGAGGCACCAGTCTCCTACTCTGCTATTATTTTAAAGTTGCAGTACTCTCTTGATCTCAATATTGATTCTAGGTTGAGTGCTAGAAGTCAACATGTTCATTACAGGGTGAAAAAAACAATCTATGAAGTCTTTGTATGTGAATGTTGTGTTATACCTCTGGACAAAGGGTGTCCAGTATATCACTAATCTTTCCTTTCCCCTGGTATATGTTTTCTGAATCTTCACTAGGAACTTGTCTGTTTGATAATATAAGAACATATGAAACAACACTAAAGAGTATTTGAAGACTCTTTCAGTGGGAAATCTAGTGAATTGTTCATGCATTTTGTCTGCAATGAACTGGGCATAATCATAGATAATGGCAGGAGGTTGCTTGGAGTAAAAATGGAAAAGAAGGCCATGATTATTTCATCCAAAAACTCGTCTGATGTGAACTCTAGGATGCTTGAGATGATGGTGATTATTCTCTTGCCAATTTATGAGAAAATAGCAAAAACATAGGGTGGAATGTCTTTAGGAGTATGATGCTCCTCAATGATAAAATTTTGAAATATTAGTTTGATATTAGCTGGGTCCAATGTGGTGTACAGGTCCAACATGCTTGCAATGGACAAAGGATTGAAATTATGGATGGGTTAGATTTGAAGCATCTAGTTAATAGAATCAACAATAATTAAAAGCAAGAAGTCCTAGTTTGGGGAAATGATAGCCCTTTGGCTAGGGATGTAACATGCATGGTAGAAATGTACAATATCTAGAAATGGATGGACTTGTGGGAATGTATAGTCGGGCAAACGTGACTCCCATAGGTTTTTGTCATCAACATGGTTTAGGAATCTATCCTTGGCCCAACAATGGATTCTCAGAAGGTTGTCTTGGGTGACTGTGTCTTTGATTTGAAAATCCCTGTCTGCTAGGGCTAGGTGGTCAATGTCAAAGTGAGGGGTTGTTATTGGTCTGACATCCAAAGAGTTTGGGGCAAGCATTTCTATGATAAAATGTGGAAAATTAGGCTTTATATAGCTCTGGGAGTGAGATTTGAGTAATTGAATAACCAAGGTAGGGTATGAGCAGTTTGCATGTTGGGGTTCTGGTATTTTGGGAACGAAAGATTCTTAATTAAATTGAAATTAATCAAATTCTTTAAGTTATTATAAGAATTTAATGTTATTTCTTTAAAGAGAGGGTAATTCTTGGTTCTTGTTCAAATACCTGGAACTTTCGGTCAGGGCTGCAACTGGTTTTCAATTAGGGTTTGCAGAGAACTTCGACAGCTAGGATGGTGTGCAGTGGTGGTGTTGGAAGGTTCTGATGGTTGTAGAAGTTTGGAAAGTGCAGGTGCTTTAGATGTTTTGCAGTGTGATTTGAGAGAAAAAGGGTGAAAATGTGGGTGAGAAGGCTTTTAACAACGAATGGTTGGAAAAATGGCAGGGAAAAAATGTTTTATGAACAATGCTAGTTTTCATATTGGTGAGGAGGTGGTTTTGGAGGCCATCACACTGCTTATGGTGGTTGGGAAGTATTTTGCCGAGGGAACGTGATCTATGCTAATGCCCGACATGTAGGGAAATGGGCCCCAAAAAAAAACACCCATATCGCGTGCTCTCCGGCTGTTAAAAGTTGGACATCACATGAGCGTGATATGGAAGATGGCCATTGGATCTAGGGGTGGATGATCAAACGACCATAGTGTGGGAAAGTTGCGTGGTTGGGCGATGGGGCTGAGGTTAGTGGGACCTATGGGTTTTAATTATGGTTTAGAGTAAATAACCCACGTTTAAGTGCGGATTAATCAAACTGCGGAGTTTTAGGGGTAGCGGGGTTAGTTTACCTCACCAAGGTGGCAGGTTAAACTCGAGTTTAATCGGGAAAATGGTTAAGTGGTGGAGTTAGTGTGGCGGGAGTTTTTTAGAGTTAGGATAAAGGGTTTAGAGGGGTTTTAGGTAATTATTGAAGTGAAAACATGATTTTAAAAGGGGAGAAACAAGTTTCACACTTAGGGGAATGGATTTTAGGAGTAATTGACTAGGGAAATGTTTAAAACTAAAGGGTAGGAGTAAAAATGAAGGGGAAGGAATTTTTATAACCCATGAAGGAGTAAAAGGGAAATTAGTGAGTATATAGTGGGGGTGAAGTGCAATGAAGGGGGAGTTAGGCAAATCAGTGTATGAGCATGCTTTTTTCATTGATAACTGCTCCTGCACACTTGAAACACATAGTTAAGCATGATAGTAGTGCTTGTTAACACTCAGGTTGTTCCCTGCTTCCTAAAGGGAATATGGCCGAGGTAACCACTGACCAATCTTTTAGCTACAGGTCCTAGCCTACCTGCAACCAAAGAGGGCTCTCTCTTTATAATTTAGCTTTGTTGATGAATGTTTTTAGGCTAGTTATGGTGTACTGTTTTGTTTGAATTTGGTGGGTTGGTGAATTCAGATAGAGCTGAGATACAGATCATAGGACAGTTTGTTCCATTGGGCAATGGAGTTGAGGTATTTGTGCTGCTGAAAGTAGATTTATGAAGGCAGAGTGTTGTTGCAGAGCCAGATAGGCATATGTGAGGCAATTTACCAGATTTTTTGATGGAATTATGGAATTAGTGAGTGAAAGGCAGTTAAGAATCTTTCACTATGCTAACAAAGAAAAATGAAATTATTGCTTAAGAGCAGTTAAGAATTCTTAAACAATTTTCACCA
>APFE031330701.1:116561-158553 GCA_000404065.3 Pinus taeda | reverse complement strand
CCCCCCCCAAGATCCGACGACCCTTGTTCATATCGGGCGGCCTATTGGAGTGGTACGTTACCATCCAATGTCCGACGGTTTTACCGTCGTACACCGGGACAGGTGGCGGCCTCCCATTGCATCGAGCCGCCCCTGACAGAAACCACCTCCGTACCAAAGGCGGTCCGTTTCACAGGCCAAAATCGCCCTCCCCTCACCTAACAGGACTGCCGCGTCACCCTGCCACGTCGCCTCCACATCACCTCACACTGCCTGCGCCCGGCCGACGTCACCCTGCCACGTGTCACTGCCACGTCACCCCACCGTACTGCCACGTCACCTTGATGAAGTCAGCATGTTGACGTCATATCCGTACCAGAGGACACCACTGCTGACGTCATCCGCCGTACAGCTGACGTCATCAGCCAAAAAACGGAAGATTTGCGCAAGCGCGAAAGTCGAGCTTCGGAGCTCCGGAATGAGAAACGGAGGCAGTTTTCGATGCGCAATTAGCACGAAGCGCTAATCATGCATCGCTACGGGAAATGAGCCATATTGGGGAATCTCTAGGGAATCTTTTGATTCCTTGGCCCTTTTTGCACCAAAAAGGCCCGAAAATGCCCGATTTTGCCAAATTTAACGTATTTGAAAACAGAGAGAGACTAGGAATAAAGATTAAAGAATATCAGATCAAATATGCAGACAAAAAGCATGTCAAAGAGTATCAGGAGGCGGCGAAGACCATCAATGTAGCGGCAAAGTGTATCAGAGGAGATTTTCTCAGGGCTCGAGGCAAATCCAACATTAAAACAAAAGCTCTGAAAGTCAAGAAGCAATTGAAGACGCATTGAAGGCTCACCAGCACAAATGACTGCACATTAAACTCACAGGAGATCAGTGGACTAGAACTCAATGCACAGCTATGACAGAACCACTGCATCAAGTCACACAAGACACCTCATCAACTCAACTTGATCCAGCTGCCTCTGGCGCAGCCCAAAGGACTTACCTGCATTTAATTCCAGCAACAATTAGGTTTTTAGAAAAAGCTTTTTCCTGCAGACCTGTTTAGGTCGGTTGTAATAAATGACTTTAGATATTTTGCTTATATATACCACCCTGAAAAATGGAGTAGGGGTTGGTTGGTTGATCAGTATCTTGATCTTTGTTATCCCGATTTTTCTCTCAAGCAGAGACTCGCACTGTAACTGTGATTCTTTCTATAATCAAAGACTGCTGAAAGCATGGATTCTAAAACTGTCTGCTGTGTTTAATTGGCTGAGGAGTGACTCTGGAATTCCTGTGCTTCTACACGGTTCAATAAGTGTTTCTTAACTCTGTTAGTTTTTCATGTTTGTTTTATCATCATTCCGCCATCTAAATTGCAGAAAAGAAGAATAGTTTAGGATTTGCTTAGCTGCACCCTAGGCTCAATTTCTGCAATTTTTCATGTTTTCATTAGGAATAGTTATGAACATGAATACTTAAATGATCTTGTTTATGTTGTTTCTTTCACATATGAATGATAGTTTAGGAATTCTTAACTGCTCCTAGACAACCATTCGTTCACCTCTCCTCCCTGTCAGTTTTGATGAAAGATTCTTAATTGCCTTTCATCCCTGACCATCATTCCATCCTTTCAGCAAAATTGATAATTGTCTCATGTGTGGCTATCCCGCTCCACAATCCCCTTGTGACCAAGAAAATGCAACAGCAAGCCGTAATCCATGACTCCATGCCCAATGGTTTGAAACTTATCACACTTTACCTTGCCTCTCTGTTTGGAATTATCTTCCATACATGCACCTTCCATCCAAACAAAACAACAAAACCCTTGAACCCAACAACTAGCCTAAAATCATCATCAACAAAGTTAAATCATTAAGAGAGAGCCCTCTCTGATTGCAGGTGGGCTAGAACCTACAATCCAAAGATTGGTTTGTGGTTACCTCGGCCGTATCCCTACAGGAGCCTAGGGACAACCTGAGTGATAACATTATCCACCCTAGCTAGTTGTGATTAGTTTCGATGGTGAAACATCCACCCTTCTTAATCAAGAGAGAGAACCACTTCAAGTTCTTCATTGACGCTCATTAGAGAAGAAAGGTTGAAGATCAGAGTTTGGAAGAAGGGTTCATTTATAAAAGGTGCACATCTCTTTAAGGAGGCCAAATTGACAACAATTCACACCACTTGAAGGAGGATCAAATTTGCTACAGAATTTGCAACTAGGGATTGAGCCAAAGAATTCCCAGAAGGAGGCCAAATTATCACCATTTGTCCATTGTCCAGGTCTTTCCAAAAATATATTGATGGAAATATTTCTCAGTGTTAATAATAAAATTTGTTGGGTTTTTTTTGTGGCATTTTTCAAATAAAAATTGTTATTAATGGTTGTCCAAATTTGTTGGAATTGTTGGCAATGTTGGCATTAATGTCAAATAGTCATGAGTCCTGTTAATCAGTTATTTTGATGTTAAGGTTGCTTGATGTTGCAATGCTGATTGCTATTGTTGATTCCTTGTTGTGCAAAGGTTGATTAAAGTGATGTGATGTGATGTGCAAAGGTTGGCTATTGTTGATTGTTAATTAATATGCAAAGGTAGATTTATGTACATTGAAAGGTTGATGCGTAAGGTTGATACATTGGTGTGTGAGGATGATGAAACGAAGGCTGATCCAATGATACAATAGATATTTTATAAACAAGTTAAATACATGGCACATGAGAGCTAAAGAATAATGACTAGAGAACTTAATATTTTCATTGAATATCATATGTTGAATTTACATTTATAAGCCATTTAGTGCAACCATTGTTGTCGACTTATATTATTTCAATCTTCTTAATATTACAAAATTCTTGAACTAAATTTTAGATTTGGAAATGAAGAGGAAAATTATGAACAACCCTAGAAGGCCAAGTGATAACTCTTCAATTCAAATTCCTTAATGGAATGCAAACAATCAACAACTCTTTTTATATAAAAGATGCCATTTTGAATGAAATTAATGTTAGAGAATTTAACATTTTGTATGAGAGAGTTCATGAACAACCTGGTAAGAAGAGAAGAGAAAGAGAAAGAGAAACATATTTGAGGAAGAGAAGATGAGAGGATAAGCAACATAAAATAGGGCAAAAACTAAGTTTAGATCAAAGACAAAGAATAGGTAACCAACAAATTTTAATTGTAATTTGATTAGGGTATTATAGTCTCCCTTCAAGTTTTAGCTTAAAAAATAATAGATTGGAGCCTGTTGAGGTAGGAACCTCCTATGGGTTGTAGCCTTCAGAAAATTTATGAGAGTAGGAACTTCTTTGCAAGTTGAAGCTTGCAAAAAAATTGAGATAGCAGCCTCCGGGAGGTCATAGCCTACATAAAATTTGATTTAATAAAGGAGTAGGAGCTTGCCTTCACATCACTTCAACCAAAAGTCACAATTTTATCCTTTTATGGGTTTCCACTTATATCTAATGTCTTCATGTGTTGCATGCCAAATGTATCACTTGTTTGTGAATACTTTTGAATTCTGTTTATATATGAAAATGTCTCTCTTGTAACTGCAAAAGAAATAATTAAAAGATGAACATATACGTAAGACATTAGTTTCAAAATAAAATACTTGAAAATGGAAAATTATTTTGAATTAGTTGATAAAAAGTCACAATTATTGATTCACCCCTCTCAATAATTGCCAATATTCATCAATTTGTATCAGAGCCAGGTTCCTTTTGTCTCAACTTAACCATTGGAAGGGAGATCTAGTGCATGAGAATGGTTAGTCAAGAAAGATATTCAAGAAATAAAGCACCCTTGTTCAGTGGTACAAATTATGCTTTATGGATTATAAGGATGAAGACACACCTAATGTCACTTGGTGTAGATGTTTGGGTTGTATGGCTATGAATAGACACCTGTAATAGGTATAAAGGATCAAAAACTTGAATTTACATTTAATTGTAAAGCTATTAATGCAATTATGAGTGGACTAGCTAAATAGAGTTTATTAAATTATTGCATTGTAAGACAACAAAAGAAATGTGCAAAAAACTTCATAACATGTATGAAGGGGATAAGAAAGTGAAAGAAGCTAAATTACAAGTGTATATAATACAACTTGAATAATTAAAAATTAATGATGATGAAGACATAGGAAATTTTTTCCTCAAGAGTAGATGAAACAATTAATGTCATGATGGGACTATGTGAGAAGATTAAAGAGGCTATAATGGTTCAAAATATATTGAAATATTTACTTACTAAGTTTAATACCAAGGTATCATCAATTGAAGAAATAACCAACTTTGAGACACTAACAAGGGTTCAATTACTTGGTTCCATGGCATCATATGAAATTAGGATAGAAAAAGGAAATACACCCACACGTGATGCAACTTTCAAACTAGATAAGAAACCTACTGAAGACTGGGAGGGTTCATGTGTAGATTTAGATGAAGAAGAAGAAAATATCATGAGAAGGTTGAAGAAAGGAACACATAATTATAAGGGAAAACTTCCATTTAAATGCTTTAACTGTGGTAGAGGGGGGCACTATGCCTCAAAATGTCCTCTTCAGAGCTTAGGATTGTGACAAGGTCAACAACAACATGGAAGGTACTGAATAAAGGAGTTTTAACAAAACATACTGTATATATCTTGAAGAAAGATAATGAAGAGTGTTACTTGGGAAAACAAAATGAGTCTTGGTTGTGGCACAGGGGATTAGGACATATAAATTTTGATCATATTATCATACTTAAGAAAAATAAAGCATTAAGAATTTTTCTTGAGATAATGTCTCAAAATTCTATCTGCAAATATATCCAAATGGGAAGACAAACTTGATTTCCATTTAATACTAGAGATCAATAATCTACTAGCAAGCCTCTGCGAATAGTACATATGGATTTGTGTGGTCCTGTTGATGCCTCGAAAATCACTCCATCAACATCGGGGAAAACCACCCGGTTCGAACCTTAAAGGCAGCTCCTTTTCCATTTGGTGTGGTGGCTCCGACTAGACATGATGGGACCAGTTTCCCAATGATTTATGAATGGGATGGATAAGTATCTAATTTACTTATATCTAATGGAAAATGATGAAATATTTATTCTAAAATGCTATACTAATCTATCCCGGGAAATTTTTGTTTTAGTGCAACTCTTAATGGTTCTCATCGAAAAATAAGCATGTAGATGACTTTACTTTTAAAAAAGAATATTCATTCATATGATAATTAATTTGTTCAAATAATTGAACAAAGTAATAATTAAATCATTATTGCACTAATCTTTATATATCATTGACGCATATATGGATGAAAGATAACAATTCTTGAACATTCAATAGTGATACGTAAAAGAGATTGTTGTAGGAACTTTATACATACAACAACAATAGCAAAAATGAATGAATGCTAATTCACATAAAAGAGTGAAACAAAACATAGATAATAGTACCATATGTGTTCAAATCCTTCCAACGTGAATTTGCATTTGGATCCCGCTCTCTAACTTAGAAATACTCTTATAGGAAGCAATAGTGCATATCAGACAAAAGTACTCTTCATAAAAGCTCGAAATACAGGTCCAGTTTCATAAAAATTATGTGTTGGAAGCACAGTAGTGCAACTTCCAATCTAAGTCTTCATACAAAATTTTTAGGACCCTTTCTAAAAACATGAAAGGGTCTATAAATACTATCTAAACTAACTAACTATGAAATAAAAATGATGTGAGATGGTGTAACCGAATCACAAATACATGAAATCTCCCCAAAATAGATATGCTTACAGTCGGTAAGGATGGTTCATTGTTTCAGCTGACTATCTTTTGGCTTGAGCTGGCATATGGCGAGCATCGGCTGCAGCTTTGCAGGATGACTCATACGCGAATGCAGCTGGGTAGTATAGGTGGCATCAGTAATTTCAAGAATCATGTAACCGATTGCATCGGTCAGGCATTTGATTGCTGTCCTTTGATTGTATGGTTTCACAAGGAAGAACCAAAAGGTTTCCCATGTTAATGTTTGGATGCTCGCGATTAATCTCTGCCTTTTTTCCAGCTCCTGCTTCCATGTCTACTCCAATGCTTTGACTGATGGTAATTTTCCTGGGGTACATTCTGAAATTAATTTGGACAAATAAAGAGTATTATTAATCAATTCCACTAAATTACCAGTCACCGATCTACACCTCGATGTTGCCCTTTCTGCCTTCATCAATTGAGTTTGCCCCTCAAGGAACAAAATTTCCTTGTGTGATTCCAGAATTTGAGGCAGATTTGCAGCTTGCCCTTTCTTGGTTTCTTGCCATGAAAGAAACTTTGTTAGTGTTTCATCTGCCTCCTCCAACTTTTGTCTATCTTCAACTGACTTATCAATCATGGACGAGGAAATCTCACAGAAGGGAGGAACAAGAGAAATATTATTACATAGCAAGTTCAATTGAGTAGATAATGCTTTAGTTATTTGGAGAGCCTCTGATTTGAATTCCTCTATCTTAGGAAATTCCCTGAACCTTTCTATTTGTAATGACAGTTGAGCAATCTGTTCATTTTTTGATTTTCTCAACTGTTCATTGATTGTCTTTAGCTTGTTCAATGCTTGAGACAACTCTTTTTGCTTTTGAACTGCATGTTGGTCTATCCTTTGTTTCTCTTTTAGCAATTGCTCATTTAATAGTTCGTTTGATTGCTTCTGTGCTACTAACTGCTCTAACTACTCTATCCTCTTCTGTTTTTCCTGTATCTGTGTCTCTAGTGAGATGATCACTTGATCCTTTTCTTTAAGCAAATTGCTGACTTCCGACGCCTTATCCATAGTAGCTGCTATATATGCCCCAACATATTGAGAGACCTTAGTAAAATATTCGGAAAGGTTGACTTCCTCTCTCCATACCACATTAGTTATCTCCATTTGTGTAGGTAAAAGAGAAGATTGATCAAGTTTTCTCTTTTTCCTTTGCTTCTTTATTACATTCCTATGCTTAGGGCTGTAGAAGACATCTAAGGGTGGTATTTCTTCTACTTGTAGAACAATCTCATCGAAAGGGTTTTCTGGAATCATTTCAATATCTGTCTGGGTCATGGATGGGCCACTAGTTCCTTCAGATGGAACTGTATTAGTTGTTGTCTTCCGTCTAGTTGTTGCTTCAGGTGTACTAAATCCTTGCAAGCTCTCAGTATTGCTGATAATTGAGTCAAACTGTTGCCATTATTTGAGTAGTTTGGGATCAATATGAATGTCCGAATCAATCAGTTCATTGCCCTTAGTGTTTTTTCCTTCTCAGGAACCTTTTCCGCTGCAGGAGCTTTATCAATAGCTTGTTGTTCAGTTTCACTTGACTGGACTGCTGGGGTTGTTGCTAATAGGTCTAAGGGCAGAGTTTGCAACCTCTGTTCCCTAAGCCTGTTAAACGTTTATAGCCCTTCATCTTGATACCTCATTCTGGGCAATGTTTTAACTTGACATAGTGATTTAGCTGAGGAAAATAAATAATCAAATTCTTTGTCTTTATGATCAAACTTAGAAATTTTGGCTTGAGACATGACATTATAAGCAACCCGTCTTGGATCATATGGCCTGTTAGGAATTGTGGCCAGATTCAACATTAGTATCTTTTCTGTCTCCTTCTCTGCATGCTTATAGTCATGCTGAGTGAAAATGCCACATCGTAAAGGGAAGTTTGGCCAAATATGGTTCTTTGAATCCTTAAGGGTTTTGGATGTCCCTTCTACTGTTATTTGGTAGGCCAACTCCTGGGCTAACAATTTATCCGGCACATACAAGGGAAGAACATGGGGTTTAGTAAGGCTACCAAAAAGCCTTATGTAAGTAAATTTCTCCTCCCCAAACCAATTGCCTACTGCTGTTAAATCAACTTCTGCTTCCGGGGATATCCTTGGAGCAGGTTTATTAAAAATAGAATAATATACAGGGAGAATAAAACCATTGCAAATTTTATACAAATGATTTTTTCCTTCCATAACTGTTGGTGGTAAATGTGGATTGGATTTGGGTCTTGAGGAGTCCATTTCCACCCAAGTATTGGATATTCAGAATTAAAGCAAATGGTATCCATTATATAAGCACTATAATAGAATGGGGGAATAATCCGGGAAGTTTTATGCGCATTTGTCCTGTACTCTAAAATTTCTGTGGCTAGTTTATCAGACAAGATATTAGCCCAATCCATCACATAACCGTTGATTGCAGCTTCCATTAGGGGAACCATTTCTATGGTGAATTTGGCCAAATCATGTATTTCCCACATCCTACACACCATAGCTCCTGCATAACAATAAGGAGAAGCCAAAGAGTCAACAGAGTACTTACCCGATGAATCGTGCTTGTGCTTTCCTGGAAAATGTATCCATTGCTTTGTCGGGGCTGACTCTGAATCGTTCTCCTTTGCAAATGCCTCCAAGAACGCCTTGTTGTATCGCTTTTCAGGTCGAGGTAAATGGTAGATTTTCATGAGACCCTCAAGCTGAAATGAACCAAATATCCTCCCATAAGATGTGCAAAAGGTTATGTCCAAGACTGGAATTTTCTCCACCACCCATCTCGCTACATCTGTATATGGTAGGATTTTAGCTTGTGCTGCTAGTTTGTGTAGATAGGAACAAGGCAATTCTTTAAGAGTTCCTTCCGATTTGTTAGTGGAGTCGGCTGTGGCTTCCTCTGATAATTCCTCAGGGTCCTCGGCTTCTATTAGATTGTAAATGCTCTCCCAGCTCATGTTTCCTAGACCAAGGCACATGGTATCTGAGATTAATCCTTTCTTGCTTGGTCCGGGATCTTTGACTGGATGAGCTGGTGCTGTAGGGGCTGTTGCTGCAAACTTCTTTGATTGCTTTCCCATTTTCTCTGGTTCTCTTGTTTCGAAAGAATTATGCATAAACAGTTGCAAACAGTGATACAAAGAAAATGTTGCTGCAAGCCAATATGATAATGAATAGAATTACGTCGATTGGCATAAAATACAATATAGTTAAGGATTACCATGGATGAAATACTTTGAAAGATTCATCCTTAACTGCAATATTGAATAGCCGTTTAAACTGTCAATCATGGTGAATATCATCATAAATTCCCATCACATTGCCCATATGCCGAATGATTGTTTCAAGCGTGCCTTAGATTTTAATGATTGACGATCAGCGATAAATCGTTGATCGACGATCGGGAGTGTCAAAGGGAAGGCTTTTAAGACTTGCTTTAAATATGTCCGATCACCAAAAGGTGATACAATATAATGCATGCAAACTTCCTTTAATATATTTTCTTTTTGAGATGTGCGCCTAATTAATAGATCGCAGTCGGGATTTGACATGGATTTATCCCTTTATCGCATGTTTTCCGCCGAGTGCTGATCGCCAATTGCGATTAGCTTTATCGCATCGGGAGTTTTCGGTTAGGCCTCTTGAAATGTTCCTTTATTGTTGACATGGCTGAGTTTCCGATTACCGATTACGATTAGCTTTATCGCATCGGAGGAATTGAGGGTCTTTGCTTTATGGTGCGTCAGCATTTGTTTTCCCCGATTTACCGATTGCGATTGCCTTTTCGGATCGGAGCATTGGGTGAGGTTGTTGTTTGTGTGTTTCCTTTAATATTGTGATATGCGATTTTCAATCGCTTTATCGCAATATTGAATGATTTTTAAGTATTATAAAGGAAACACTTTATTTCTTATTAAAATTTTGTATAAAATGATTTATTTACATCGGGGCTTTTAACAAGGATTTTTCTTATGATGAGTTACATACCATTTTATTCACACATCTAACTAAGTTTATTTTTTGAGGGACCCATTTCACATTCAGATTTTGTATAAAAATTTGTATGAAATGGGGGATTGTTCTGCAGCACAACAATTGGGAATTCACTGGGATAAACAATTATCTATGAGAAAATAATATAATATTTTAACTTCTTAATTTGAAAACCTTAATCGATAGAGAAAATTTAATATAACTAGGTAATTATAAATTCTGAATGTAATGAAAACTATTTTTGCTATTTCTTTCTCATCTCAAAATTAAATACATCCTAAGTTTTAAGTAAACCTTAGTTGGTTGATAATGATAAAACAAAAGACTTCTCTCACCTTGCTTGTATAATGACTCCTTTGTCACAGGTAGAGACATTGCTACCAACAAACGTCCATAGTCTCGGCAGGGTTACCTTTTAACCATTTAATCGTTCATTGTCCCATCCATTTCAGAGTATAATTTAAAAGAATGAATCCAAAAGATATGTTTCCACATTTTTTGTATTTCATTTTCTTTTTTATTTATTTTGTAAGATAAAAAGCCACTGCCCTGGTTTGGTGGCCAGTTGTTGACAATGCCATTCACTGGTTATAATTTAATTGAACAAGCTGGCTCGTGATGAGACCCCTTGTCTTATAATAATTTAATTGAACAAGCTGGCTCGTGATGAGACCCCTTGTCTTATAATTATAAGCCATTACCCTGTTTTGGTATGCAGTATTGGTAATGTCATTTGAACTAATCCCCTATGAACATGGTAAGCAGGCTTATGATAAGACCTCTTATCTTTTATATCAAATATATTTTAGAATTACACTCTGAAAAATTATAAACTTTGATGGATGGGGTGAATAATTTTCTTCTTGGTAAGAGCAAAAAGGGACTTCTTAGGATTGAGTGAAATGCCATACCTTTTGCGGCGCTCAAAGATTTGTTTCAAATCATGTTAGTGATTTGATCTTTTCTTAGAGAAAACAATAATGTCATCCAAGTAGACAACTACTGATTTATTGATTAGGCCTTTGAATGCGATGTCCATTGCTCTTTGAAATGTAGCTCCAACATTGATCAATCCGAAAGGCATTTTTTGATAGGCATAAGTTCCCCATTTGGTCCTGAAGGTAGTCTTAAGTCTGTCATTGGGGTGGACCAAAAATTGATTATACCCTGAAAAACCATCTAGGAAGGACATTAGTTCAGAACCAGCCACCGAATGGAGAGTTTGTTCCATGGTAGGTAAAGGGACGTTATCCTTTTGACTTGCTTTATTAAGATTTCTGAAATCAATACAAATTCTAATGTCACCATTTTTCTTCTTTACTGGCACCATGTTGGACACCCAATTTAAATGTCTAACAGGAAAAATTATCTTAGCTTTCAAGAGTTTGTTTAATTCAGCTTTTATTTGACTCTCTAAGTTAGGATGAATCTTCCTTAATTTCTGTTGTACTATTTTTTCTTTAGATAACATCGGAATTGTATGTTGTATGATGGATGTATCATATGTTTTCAGATCATCATATTTCCAAGTGAAGACGTTTTTGTATTTGTGCAATAATCTGATAAATGCAATTCTTTCTTCAGGTGTAAGTCCTAATCCCGAATTGATGTTTTGTGGATTCTCCTCAGTACCAAGGTTTACTAATTCAAATCTCAAAGTAGAACTTTGAATCTTTGAATTAGTAACCTATTTAAACCTATCTTTAATGTCATAAAGATCCTCAAGTTTGACCACTGGTTTAGGTATTGAGTTTGCTTCAAGTTTTTCCTTCATTTGAAGATCATGCTCACTTTCATCAATAATTTTATCATCATAGGACTTATCAGAAGTTAAGAAATTTAAAATGTCATCATCATGATTGAACACTCGCCAATTAGTGACATTGTTAGGAATGGATGGCCTGAAAACTAATTCTACTTAAAACCTATCGGGACTGTAATCTTCAGATGGCAGAAGCTTAGAAGCAACATTAGCTAGCAAATTTGCTGCTGCATTTTAAGATCTCGGGATGGGAGAAATATTAAATGCTAGAAAATGAGACACAAGGTCTTACACTAAGGATTGATAATGTTTAAGGTGACTAGAAAGGCAATGTATAGTATTTTTGACTTGTCTTATTACAATTTCAGAGTCGCCAAACAATTTCAAATATTAAACTTTAAGATTGATGGCTTTATAAAGTCCTTGAATCAAGGCTTCATATTCAACAATATTGTTTGTGCATTCAAATTCTAATATGCATGATAACATGTATTTTCTCCCTTAGGACTAACCAAAATACATCCTACCCCTACACCTTTATTAGATTTAGACCCATCAAAGTATAATGACCAAAGCAAAGATTTATCTATAGTTTCATTTACAGTTTCCTCAACAATTTTAACACACCTTGATGTATTGGTTTGGGAAAAATTTTCAATTTGAGATGTGAAACTATTAACTGAGAAAGGTGATGATTGAGTAGTAAAATTTCCAAAGAATGATTCAGATGAATAGCTACCCAAAATGTTGTTGTTAAATGTTATTGGCTGGTTTTCTAGCTCAAATTCAGTAACAGTACGAGTCATATGTTTCCCGATCAATATTGATCTGGTTTGGCTTTTCTTTATAGGGTAGCCACATGTGCGACCAATCGGTGGAAATGTAACCATGAAGTTTCTCAGACCAGTGTCTACTTAAAATTAAACCATAAAACTCAGGAATATCAGCGATTAAGATATCAATTCTCTGAACAACTCTTGGGTCAGCTAATAACCTGATGGTAACTGAATTGATTTCTCCTAATACTTGGACCTTAGTTCTATCCAACTGGACAATATGAATTGCAGACTTTTGGGGTTCAATATTCAGTTTAGAACAAACTGAGGCTGTCATTATATTCGAAGAAGCCCTTGAGTCTATCAAGCAATTGTGCAGATTTCTATTCTAAATTTCGTAGGTCAAGAGAAAAGGAGGAGTATGGGAATTTGATCTATCTCCGATTAAAAAAACATCAGTAGCTTCTACCCTACCAGGATGTGGTTTACCTGTTTCATCAGCAACTTTGGATAGTACAACATTTGGAAGAGGGGAAGAAGGTACCGCATCTAACTCCTTAAGTAGCAATTTTTGTTGATTTTTGAGTTTACTAAGCTCAAACATTGTGATATTTGCCTTTGTTTTCTTCATGTCTTCAATAATGTTGTAATCCATAGAGTCTGTAACTACTAATGTTTTAGATGTTGTAGGTGGATTTGAGGCTGATGGCTGATTTTGAGAAGGTACCGCCATAGACTTCTTTGCGGGAACTTTTTCTTTAGTAGTGGTACCTGCATTCCTTTTCTTCTGAGTTATTTGAACAGGTTCAGGAGTACCTTTAATCCTGGTAGTTACCGGGAAAGCTTCCTATTCGTTTTCTATATCGGAATTAGGCAAGATAAAGTCCCACATCCCATCACATTCTACAATTACCTCTTCTTCAGTTTCTTCAGATGATAAGACTGTCTCTTCTTCTTCTTCAGGGTCTGAGTCTGCATTGGATATAACATTTGGAGGCTTTGATTCAGGTTTCTTAAAGTTTCTAAATGGCCTTTTCATTGAGGTCTCAGCTACTTGCTTCTTGATTTCTATCATTTCATTTGACATAGTTTTGAGAACTTTTTGGAGACCTTCCATATCGTAGGGATCTTTAGCCAGCCACTTTATTTTTTGAATCATCTTTGAAGGAGACCTTTTTTGATTTTCTATCTTCAAGAGTAGCTTTCTTTTCTAAGGCAATGATGCGTTTCTCTACAACAAGTGCTTCTGTCATATTTTCTACTAGAGTTGGTTTTGCAACTCTATCTACAAAGATAGCTATATTTGAGGGTAAAATTTTTATATACCATTCGCTTCTAACTTGCTCACTAGGTTTAGAGGCAATCGGAATCTTATTCAAGAGTTTATTGAAACGTGAATTGAACTCTTTTATAGGTTCTTTAGACTCTATCCTAAGATTTGAAAGATCATTAATTAACGTTGCTAGAGATCTGTCATCACCATATTTAGTCAAGGATTGTTCTTGAAAAATATTCCAACTGGTAATGGATCCTGATGGCAATGAAAAGTGCCAAGAACCAGCTGATCCTTGTAAGGTATAAGGGAAAAGCCTAACGACCACATCTTCCTCTGTAACTCCTTTTAAGTTGATTGACAACATAAACTTGTTAATGTGCTCACCTGCCTGTATGCCCACATATGGATTGAGTTTCGACAACCATTTCTTAGGATGAGCTGGCAATGGGTTTAATGGTGCAGGCATCATGACCGTACCAGGATTATTCCATGGATTCTATGCCATTGTCGAACTACTACTAGATGATAGTGCCGATGAAGTTCCAAATGATTGGGAAGCAGCAGATATTGAAGTTTGAGGAGGTTGAGAAACAGATGTTGAAGTCCCAGTTCCCCGTTGAACAACAATCTGAAGTGGAGGGGTGGATGGTTGTCTTCCCACTAGAGAAGATGAAATGGGTGATGATGACAAGAAAGTTTCACTATTAGATCCTTCAGTTGTTCTCCTTGCCTGTTTCCTTTTAGGTAAAGGTAACTCAGTAGGTTCAATACCAAGCTTTTCACTCTGAAGTCTGGTGAGAGGGTGAGAAGGAATGAATTGCGAAGTTACACTGCCTTGAGATACCTCAGATTTCTGTGGAGATATTGAGAATCCTTGAAGTTTATGGATAAGAGACTTTACTTCAGGAGATTCTGGAATTATTTTTTCTGAGATATTTTTGGGTTGAGTAGTGGTTGTTGACTCTTCTACTTCTCGCTTGGAAACTGGAGTTCCAGTCTGCAAGGGAGAAGTGGGAGGTGAGGTGGAGGGAGATTTACTCTCGGAATGGGTTGTAGATTTGGGTTTGCTCGCCATTCATAGTTCATGCCATCCTTCTAGCGCCAAAAATGTTGATGCCTCGAAAATCACTGCATCAACAATAGGGGAAACCACCCGGTCCAGACCTTAAAGGCAGCTCCTTTTCCGTTTGGTGTGGTGGCTCCGACTGGATATGATGGGACCAGTTTCCCAATGATTTATGAATGGGATGGATAAGTATCTAATTTACTTATATCTAATGGAAAATGATGAAATATTTATTGTAAAATGCAATACTAATCTATCTCGAGAAATTTCTGTTTTAGTGCAACTCTTAATGGTTCTCATCGAAAAATAAGCATGTAGATGACTTTACTTTTAAACAAGAATATTCATTCATATGATAATTACTTTGTTCATATAGTTGAACAAAGTAATAATTAAAACATTATTGCACTGATCTTTATATATCATTGATGCATATATGGATGAAAGATAACAATTCTTGAACATTCAATAGTGATAAGTAAAAGAGATTGCTGTAGGAACTTTATACATACATCAACAATAGCAAAAATGAATGAATGCTAATTCACATAAAAGAGTGAAACAAAACATAGATAATAGTACCATATTTGTTTGAATGCTTCCAACATGAATTTGCATTTGGATCTCGCTCTCTAACTTAGAAATACTCTTATAGGAAGTAGTAGTGCATATCAGACAAAAGTACTCTTTATAAAAACTCGAAATACAGGTCCAGTTTCATAAAAAATATGTATTGGAAGCACAGGAGTGCAACTTCCAATCTAAGTCTTCATACAAAATTTTTAGGACCCTTTCTAAAAACATGAAAGGGTCTATAAATACAATCTAAACTAACTAACTATGAAATAAAAATGTTGTGAGCTGGTGTAACCGAATCACAAATACATGAAAATCTCCCTGAAATAGATATGCTTGCAGTCGGTAGGGATGGTTCATTGTTTCAGTTGACTATATTTTGGCTTGAGCTGGCATATGGTGAGCATCGTCTGCAGCTTTGGAGGATGACTCATACACGAATGCAGTTGGGCAGTATAGGTGGTATCAGTAATTTCAGGAATCATGTAACCAATTACATCGGTCAGGCATTTGATTGCTGTCCTTTGACTGTATGGTTTCACAAGGAAGAACCAAAATGTTTCCCATGTTAATGTTTGGATGCCTGCAATTAATCTTTGCCTCTTTTCCAGCTCCTGCTTCCATGTTTGCTCCAATGCTTTCACTAATGGTAATTTTCCTGGGGTACATTATGAAATTAAATTGGACAAATAAAGAGTATTATTAATTAATTCCACTAGATTACCAGTCACTAATCTACACCTCGATGTTTCCCTTTCTGCCTTCATCAATTGAGTTTGCCACTCAAGGAACATAATTTCCTTGTGTGATTCCAGAATTTGAGGCAGATTTGTGGCTTGCCCTTCCTTGGTTTCTTGCCATGAAAGAAACTTTGTTAGTGTTTCATCTGCCTGCTCCAGCTTTTGTCTGTCTTCAACTGACTTATCAATCATGGATGAGGAAATCTCATAGAAGGGAGGAACAAGAGAAATATTATTACATAGCGAGTTCAATTGATTAGATAATGCTTTAGTTATTTGGAGAGCCTCTGATTTGAATTCTTCTATCTAAGGAAATTCCTTGAACATTTCTATTTGTAATGACAGTTAAGAAATCTATTCATATTTCGATTTGCTCAACTGTTCGTTCATTGTCTTTAGCTTGTTCAACGCTTGAGACATCTCTTTTTACTTTTGAGCTGCATTGGTCTATCCTCTATTTCTCTTTTAACAATTGCTCATTTAATTGTTCGTTTGATTGCTTTTGTGCTGCTAACTACTGTTCCAACTGCTCTATCCTCTACTATTTTTCCTGTACCTGTGTCTCTAGTGAGATGATCACTTGATCCTTTTCTTTAAGCAAATTACTGACTTCCGATGCCTTATCCATAGTAGCTAGTGTATATGCCTCGGCATACTGAGAGAGCTTAGTAAGATCTTCGGAAGGGTTGACTTGCTCTCTCCATACCACATTAGTTATCTCCATCTATGTAGGTAAAAGAGAAGATTGATCAAGTTTTCTCTTTTTCCTTTGCCTCTTTATTACAGCCCTATGCTTAGGGCTGTAGAAGACATCTAAGGGTGGTATTTTTTCTACTCGTAGAACAATCTCATCGGAAGGGTTTTCTGGAATCATTTCAATATCTGTCTGGGTCATGGATGGGCCGCTAGTTCCTTCAGATGGAATTGTATTAGTTGTTGTCTTCAGTCTAGTTGTTGCTTAGGTGTACTAAATCCCTGCAAGCTCTCAATATTGCTGATAATTGAGTCAAATTGTTGCCATTATTTGAGTAGTTTGGGATCAATATGAATGTCCGAATCAATCAGTTCACTTCCCTTTTCTTATTCTTGCTCCTGCTCTGGTGTTTTTTCCTTCTTAGGAACCTTTTCCGCTGCAGGAGCTTTATCAACAGCTTGCTGTTCAATTTCACTTGACTAGACTGCCGGGGTTGTTGCTAATATGTCTAAGGGTAGAGTTTGCAACCTCTGTTCCCTAAGCATGTTAAATGTTTCTAGCCCTTCATCGTGATACCTCATTTTGGCCAATGTTTTAAATTGAAATAGTGATTCAGTTGAGGAAAATAAATCATCAAATCCATCGTCTTTATGATTAAACTTAGCAAGTTTGGCTTGAGACATGGCATTATAAGCAACCTATCTTGGATCATATGGCCTATTAGGAATTGTGGCCAGATTCAACATTAGTATCTTTTCTGTCTCCTTCTTTGCATGCTTATAGTCATGCAAAGTGAAAATGCCACATCGTAAAGGGAAGTTTGGCCAAATATGCTTCTTTGAATCCTTAAGGGTTCTGGATGTCCCTTCTACTATTATTTGGTATGCCAACTCCCGGGCTAACAATTTATCTGACACATACAAGGGAAGAACATGGGGTTTAGTAAGGCTAACAAAAAGCCTTATGTAAGTAAATCTCTCCTCCCTAAACCAACTGCCTACTACTGTTAAATCAACTTCTGCTTCCGAGGATATCCTTGGAGCAGGTTTATTAAAAATATAATAATATACAGGGAGAATAAAACCATTGTAAATTTTATACAAATGATTTTTGTAATTCGCCTTCCATAACTGTTGGTGGCAAATATGGATTGGATTCAGGTCTTGAGGAGTCCATTTCCACCCAAGTATTGGATATTAAGAATTAAAGCAAATGGTATCCATTATATAAGCACTGTAATAGAATGGGGGGAATAATCTAGGAAGTTTTATGCGCATTTGTCCTGTACTCTAAAATTGTTGTGGCTAGTTTATCGGACAAGATATTAGCCTAATCCATCACATAACCGTTGATTGCAGCTTCCATTAGGGGAACCATTTCTATGGTGAATTTGGCCGAATCATGTATTCCTCACATCCTACACATCATAGCCCCGACATAACAATAAGGAGAAGCCAAAGAGTCAACAAAGTACTTACCCGATGACTCGTGCTTGTGCTTTTCAAGGAAATGTCTCCATTGCTTTATCGAGGCTGAATCTGAATCGTTCTCCTTTGCAAACACCTCCAAGAATGCCTTGTTGTATTGCTTTTCAGGTTGAGGTAAATGGTACATTTTCATGAGATCCTCAGGCTGAAATGAACAAAATATCCTCCCATCAGATGTGCAAAAGATTCTGTCCGAGGCTGGAATTTTCTCTACCACCCATCTGACTACGTCTGTATATGGCAGGATTTTAGCTCGTGCTGCTATTCTGTGTAGATAGGAACAAGCCAATTCTTTAAGAGTTCCTTCCAATTTGTTAGTGGAGTCAGCTGTGGCTTCCTCTGATAATTCCTCAGGGTCCTCAACTTCTATTAGATTGTCAATGCTCTCCCAGCTCGTGTTTCCTAGACCAAGGCATGTCGTATATGATATTAATCCTTTCTTGCTTGGTCTAGGATCTTTGATTGGATGAGTTGGTACTGTAGGGGTTGCTGTTGCGGACTTCTTTGATTTCTTTCCTATTTTCTCTGGTTCTTTGGTTTCAGAAGAATCAATTCTCCGCAAACAGTTGCAAATAGTGATACAAAGAAAATGCTGCTGCAAGCCAATATGATAATGAATAGAATTACGTCGATTGGCATAAAATACAATATAGTTAAGGATTACCACGGATGAAATCCTTTGAAAGATTCATCCTTAACTGCAATATTGAATAGCCGTTTAAACTGTCAATCATGGTGAATAACACCATAAATGCCCATCACGTTGCTCATATGGCGAATGATTGTTTCAAGCGTGCCTTAGATTTTAATGATCGACGATCAGTGATAAATCGCTGATCGGCAATCAGGAGTGTCAAAGGGAAGGATTTTAAGACTTGCTTTAAATATTTTTGATCACTGAAAGGTGATACAATATAATGCATGCAAACTTCCTTTAATATATTTGTTTTTCGAGATGTGTGCCTAATTAATAGATCGCAGTCGGGATTTGACATGGACTTTATCCCTTTATCGTGTGTCTTCCGCCGAGTGCCGATCGTCGATTGCGATTAGCTTTATCATATCGGGAATTTTCAGTTAGGCCTCTTCAAATGTTCCTTTATTGTTGACATGGCTGAGTCACTAATTGTCGATTGCGATTAGCTTTGTCGCATCGGAGGAATTGAGGGTCTTTGATTTATGGTGTGTCAGCAATTGTTTTCCCCGATTTACCGATTGCGATTGCCTTTTCGGATTGGAGCATTGGGTGAGGTTGTTGTTTGTGTGTTTCCTTTAATATTGCGATATGTGATCTCTGATCGCTTTATCGCAATGCTGAATGATTTTAAAGTATTATAAAGATAACACTTTATTTCTTATTAAAAGTTTGTATAAAATGATTTATTTACATCGGGGCTTTTAACAAGGATTTTTCTTATGATGAGTTACATACCATTTTATTCACACATCTAACTAAGTTTATTTTTTGAGGGACCCATTTCACATTCAGATTTTGTATAAAAATTTGTATGAAATGGGGGGTTGTTGTGCAGCACAACAGGTCCTTTCATAACAAAATAACCTAGAGGAGAGAGATACTTCATGCTAGTAATTGATGACTATTCCAGATTGACATGGGTAACATTCTTAAGAAACAATTTAGAAGCATTTGAGAAGTTTAAAGTCTTCAAGGCATTGGTAGAAAATCAAACAGGGTGAAAGATAAAGTGCATAAGATAAAAAATATGAGGTGAATTTACATTTGATGAATTTGCAGACTTCTATGATGAGCATGGGATAAGAAGACAATACACCATTGTAGATAATCCTAAGGAGAATGGAGTGGATATTTTTTTATTTTTTACAACAAATGGCTAGAGCCATGATGCAAGAAAGGAATAATGCTTATAACTATTAGGTGGAAGTGGTTCACACATCACTTCACATTCTGAATAAGGAACATCTCAGACCTAATTATGATAAGACACCATATGAATTGTGGCATGGTAAAGTTCGATGCTTGTTCAGATGAAGGGATATTTTTTGGATATTAAACAAAAAGTAAAGGATACAAGTGCTACAATAAAAGGATGCATAAGATGGAATAGGATCGGATGGCGCATCTTTGTGAGGGTTTAGGGTAAACCCTAGGGTCTTTACTGCAGATTACTGCAGGCTACAAGAGCTGCGTACCTGTAACCAACTGTTTACCTGCCGCTTCCGTTTTCTTGCCCGTCGCTTTCGGCTGCCATTTTTCTCGCTGGGATAATGGGGGACACTATGGAATTCGAAGAACTTGATTATTACGAGGAGCCCTTTCCGAACCGTGTCATATTTGGGAACCCCAGTTTCTCCTTGTGGGCATTTGGCCCTATTTCCTCACCTGAACTTGTTCCGCCCATAACTTCGCTGATGGTCTCATTTTCTGGGCACTGTTCTGCGCCCCCTCACACCGTTTCGCTCTTAATTGATACATCAACTTTGGATTGTCCCCCTCTTTCTCCAGGTACCCTCCACATTCTCACTGTGAATACTCCTCCATCACCTTCTTTCGACCCTCACCCGCCTGTTTTGACATTTTTCTCTGCGCTTCCTCCAGAAAACCCTCCTTCAGTAGCTCCTCACAGCCTCCCCTTCGCTCGCCTGCCGTCAGGCTATTTTGAGACCCCTGCGGTCAAGGTCAAACCTACCAAACAGGTTCCTTTGGAAGGAGTCCCTGATCCATTGGTAGACCATACATCAGCACCTCGCATGGGCAAGAGGAAGACCAAGTGCGCGAAGGCCACCTCCAAGGACATCTCCATCAGATTCTGTGAGACCTCTGCAGTTGGGGAGGCAACCTACATGGCTAGTACGATACTTGTTGGGCATGTTTGTGGCAGAGCATAGTGGGCCAATAGTCTCACTCTATGGGTCAAGGAGATTTGGGGTGGATTACTGAAGGAATTGACTGAGGTACAGATACTTCCAAGGGGGTGGTTCTCCCTACATTTTGCAAAGGAAAACTACACGGATTTGGTTCTGGCTAGGTACTGGCACATCGAGATGGATCCGGTTCTACTTAAGCAATGGAGCCCTCTGTTTGACCTTGAGCGAGAGCAAATCGGGGCCAGACCCCTCTAGGTACGTTTGTCGGGGCTTCCATTATAGTACTGGTGCGAGGAAGTCTTTATTAGAATTGGAAATGCTCTAGGCACATATTTGGATCATGATCATACATTTGTGAAATCAAAGAATCAAACCCTCGCCCGTATTCTGGTCCATTTGGACACCCGCGAAGGACTGGAGGAGAAGATAACATTACATTGGGGAAAGTATATCAGGGTCCAGATCCTGGATTACGAGGGGGTTCCGTTTCTTTGTCAGTGATGTTATAAGGTGGGGTATATCTTCAAAGATTTCCCTCTTGTCAAAAAATTAGAGGATACACCAAAGGCTACACCGGCTCCATCCAGGATCGACTCATTGGCCATTATGTGCTCTCGTACTCTGGGGCCTACTCCCTCGACTAGCTCTCCTCTTCATAAGGCGGTGGAGGTAGTGCACAGATCGATCTCGCTGCTGCTAAAGCCGCAAAAGCTTTAGGTACACCTCTGACCTCATCTTCCACTAATCTTGATTTTTGTTCATCTGTTGTTTCATCATCAGTTTACACATCCATGGCACACTGCATTATGTCGACTCCTCTGCTTATTGCCACTACTACCCTCTATTTACACTCACTCTCTACTTCCTCCTCCTCTCCATCAACCTCCAGGGTTTCACCTTCTCATCATTACTATCTGCGTTCCCGAACTCTAGCTAATGGCACCTCAGCTAGACAGGCTGCGCTGGGTCTCACCCTTACCGCTTCAGTTCCTTTGACATCTCGGGGGAGGAAATTAGATTTATCTAAAGCCATAAAGCATGTTGGAGCTGAGGTTATTTCTGGTCGTCAATCCACTCTTGACGGGGTACTTAGAGCTTTGAACACCCCATGTCGAGGTCCCCCATGAAGTGTCTATCCTTTAATTGTAGAGGCATGGCTAGTGCCTCCAAGAAACTAGCCCCGAGGAGACTTTTTGAGGTTGAGACGATTGATATCATACTGCTTCAAGAAACCCTTGGTCCGACTGATCACATTACCAACACCCTACAATATCTTGCCCCAGGTTGGACCTTTTTGGCTTTGGATGCTGTGGGGAGATCTGGAGGACTGGCCATTGATACAACCCCCGAACCATCAGGGTTGAAGCATCATGGGGAGGTCTTGGGTTCTTGGGCATTGATTTATTCTCGGCTGAGCTTGGATATAACCTTCGAGTTGTTAATGTATATGGACCCTGTCATCAGAGGGAACATTTCTGGCAACATCTACTAACCCTCTCAATCCTTGCTCTTGACCACATTATCATTGGAGGAGACCTTAATTTTTCCCTGGGTTTCTGTGAATCTTGGGGGACTACGACACAAGTGGATTCTATCTCGAGGTACATGACAAACCTTTTGGAGCAGTCCAATTTCGTTGATGTTCCCATGCATAAACCCCTTCCCACTTGGAGAAATAGAAGGGTGGGTGATGTGGCTCTGGCAAGAAGACTAGACAAATTTCTAATGAAAGGACCCCTTCTATAGCTTCTGCACCATTACAAACAATGGGTTGGAACAGGGGGCATATCAAATCACTCCCCAATATATTTGGAGATTATGGGCCCTCACCATAAACCAAAAGCTCCCTTTAAGTTCAACCATGTTTGGCTACAGGATCCTGCCTACATCAGTTTGGTGATGGATTTCTGGACTTCCAACCCTATTAATAGAGCTAATTCCCTAGCAAGAGGATTTTGTCAAAATCTATCCAAGCTCAAGCATCTCTCTATTAACTGGGCTAGAGAGAAAAATATGAGGGAGAACTTGCATCTGGTCCATATTGAATTTGAGCTAAGCTCTCTACTTGATGAAATAAGTCGGTGTTTATATCTGCTGAAGACAAGTCACACTTGGTTGAATTGGAGAACTAGAAGGCACACATTTTGAAGGAGAGAGAGGAATCCATGCGACCGAGGAGTAGAGCCATATGGCTGAAAGTTGGGGATGATAACACTAGATTCTTTCAAAATTATGCTAAGGGAAGAAAGGTATCCAATACCATTTGGAATCTTCCCCTACCTGAGGGAGGTATAGCTGATTCATTTAACAAGCTCTGCCATCTTGGCTCTACACACTTTCAGAATCTGTATAAAAACCCCCCTGGTTCAAATCTTGCTGACATCATCAATGTGGCTAGACATTTCCCAAGATTTGTCAATGAGGAAGAGGCAGAAGAGCTATATGCACCGGTAACTACCGGTGAATTGGAAAGCATGCTTAAATGGTTTAAGAAGGACAAGAGCCCAGGCCCGGACAGTTGGACCATAGAATTCTATCTTGCCTTCTATGAACTTTTGGGACAGGACCTGTTAAAAGTTGCGGAAGAGTGCAAATTATCTGGATCTATGTACAATGCCATCAATTCAACCTTCATTGCTCTCATTCCAAAATCTGACACTTCCTCCTCATTTGATGATTATAGGCCCATATCTTTGTGTAATTTCTTGTAAAAATCATATCAAAGATTATAGCCAATAGACTCAAGCCTATTCTCTCCCATCATATTGCCCCTCAGCGATTTGCCTTTCTTTCATGAAGCCATTGGTTCAGCACAAGAAGCTATTCATTCTATCTAGACCAGGAATCATAAAGGCATCATTCTCAAGATAGATCTGGCTAAAGCTTTTGATCGTGTTAGTTAGCTATACATTAAGATGCTTCTTATACATTTGGGCTTCCCTCATCACTTCATCAATTGGATTATGGCCTGCATTACTACCCCCTCCTTCAGTGTCCTCATTAATGGCTTTGCTTCTCACTTCTTCCATTTTGAGAGGGGACTTAATCAAGGATGCCCTCTCTCTCCCCTCCTATTCCTGATTGTCATGGAGGGACTTAGTCACTTGATTACATCGACAAAGAGGGATGGTGACCTCCGTGGTCTTAAGATTTCTGATGATTGTTTCCTCACTCACCTCCTTTTTGTAGATGATGTTCTTATATTCCTTGATGGTAGTATCTGGGACTCCCATACTTTCTCCAAAATCCTCCTTCTTTTTTCATCTGCTTCCGAGATGTTAGCCAATCAATTAAAATCTACCATCACCTTTGCTCGAACCTCCATCTATGAATCCCATTTTTCTCATCAGCTCTTTCCATACCGTAACCATCCACTAGATAGGGGTCTCAAATACTTCGGATTTTGGATAAAGCCCACTGGACAAAAGATTGCTGATTGGGTCTGGCTAATCACTAAATTGGAAAAAAGGCTGTCCATCTAGAGCCACAGATATCTATCCAGGGCTGGAAGACTCATCCTTATCAAATATGTTCTGGAGGCTACGCCAGTATTCTGGATGGCACTTGCTTGGATTCCCAGGAATATATTAGCACGTATGCAACAACTTTGCAACAGATATCTTTGGAATGAAAATCAGGACAAAAGAATTTTCACATGGGTGAGCTGGAAGAAGATTGCATTGCCTAAGCATTGGGGTGGTTGGGGTCTAAAAGATCTTCCATTATTTGCACAGGCCCTTGCTGCTAAATGGGGTTGGACGCTATTGACTGGTCAGAACCTATGGACATCTATTTCTTATCATAAGTATATTTGGCCTCAACACATCATGGATTGGGTCCGACTGCCAAGTTGGCTAAAATCAAGCATCTCATTAGTATGGAAGGCTCTCCTACACTCTCTCCCACATATCAGGGACAATCTTGTTTGGCGAATCAATGACAGTACCAAGGTCCGCATTGGTCTAGATCCATGGACTGGTGTAGGAGGTGGACATCAACTTTCTAGAGAACTCATACAACACCTATACTCTCATGAGATCAAGGTGATTGCAAATATAACAGACCATGAAAACTCCTGTAGATTTTCTCAAGCATGGAAGTCCGCTTGGTAGCTTGAATTACCTCCATGTTGGCACTAGGAATGGCAAGAATACATCTCTGCTCTATCCGAATCACACATCAGGATAAAGGAAGGTCTGGATGAACTAATCTGGTGTCAAGTGGAGAATGATATCTACTCTCCCAAGTCCAGGTATCTATCCTTGATACTTCACAAAAAACCAGATTGGATTACATCTTGGTGGAAGTATATTTGGAAACTTACAGCTCCGCCCTGGACCAGATTGTTTTTCTGGTGTATTCTTAGAGACAAAGTGCCTACAGGAGAACACCTCATTCACAGGTCCTTTCATGGGCCATCCTGGTGCATCTTATGTAAAAGTGCATCTGAATCAACTACACATCTCTTTTTAAACTGCTCTGCCCTGATCACTCTCTGGCGAACCTTATCTTCTACCATTCATTTTTCTGGGCAATGGTCCAACGATGATCTCAACAGTGCTTGGGAAGATTGGGCAAATCGACATAAGAGTAAAAAACTACAGAGCCTCCCCTTGATCACTTGCTGGTATGTGTGGTTGGCATGAAATTGATCCATCTTTGACAATAAACCGGTCTGTTGGCCACACATTGTGGCAGGCATTGTATCAGCTTATAATGAGATGCCTGATCCATAGATATCTAGAGTGCGTAGACCTCATGCTCCCCCTCCCATTGACAGGAGCACACCTTGGGCGTTTTTTGATGGCGCTGCCAATGAATAGGGATGTGGTGGCTGATTTATTCTATACATTAATGAATAATGTTTCTACAAAGTGAAGATGGGATTAGGAGCTGGAACTAATAATTTCGCTGAACTCATCACCCTGCGACACCTCTTGCATTTCTCCTTGGGACACCATTGCATTAACTTGAACATATTTGGTGACTCAAAGATCATAATAAATTGGTTGAACATTCACACACTCAGTAATTTATTGGATGAAGTTAATATATTCAAGGCACAATTTAATAACATCACTTGCAATCATATATATAGGGAGCATAACAACAGTGCTGACTAGTTATCTAAGGAGGCCTCGTTACTACCCAGAGGAGAGTGGATGATCCAGGAGCAGTGGGGTTCAAATGAATACCGATACTTCCATCGTCCATATATAGATCAACATTATCATAGGGCAGAGAGCCCATGAACACTGGATGTTATATGACTTTTTCTGAAAATTACAAATTTTGACATTGTATATAGTTATATAATCTGGACATATTATGCTAGTTTCTTTTTGAAATGCCCTGCGTGGCACATGTATAGGCCTATAACAGAATTCATCAACAGATATTATGGCAGATCACCCTGCGTGGTGAATCTGAACAACTCTTAAGTTTTTGATATATTTTTGAAACAAGTCCTGGGTGATTGAATGATACATCATATGCAAACGCATCTACAATATGTAGTTTTTCTATGTTTAAATGAAAAATTACGGATTTTTCTAGTGGAAAAAAAAGGATGCATAAGATTGTTGAGTGTATATACATGAAAGTTGATGAAGTGTTGCCTAGTAGAAACAAGAGCACATGTTTCTATCGATTCTCCAGATCAACATGTCAATGAAGAAGAAGGAGTACATGAGAGTAAAGGATACAAGTTCTACAATAAAAGGAAGCATAATATTGTTGATTGTATAGATGTGAAAATAACCATTAAGGTATGTACAAAAAAACCACCTTGATAGTCAAATTGTTGGTGATAAAAGTGTAGGAGTTCAAATGAGAAGGAAAATTGCAAAGACAGTAAATCAGTCTCAAATTTCCATGCCATCTAAGATTCAACCAAGGAATTTCGTTGAATAAAGCAAAGAAAAACACTGGATAGATGCTATGAGTGAGGAGCTAGATCATAATGAGAAAATAAAACTTGGGAACTAACACTAAGATCAACAGGAAATAATATCATTGGTAAAAAATGGGTATTGAAGAATAAGACGAATGGACATGAATATATTATTAGAAATAGAGGAAGACTGGCATGCAAAGGCTACTCACAAGTATATGGATTGGAATATGAAGAAAATTTTTCACTAGAGGTAAGTTTAGAGGCAGTTATAGTGTTTCTTGATTTTCTTGTTATAAAGATTTCAAAGTGTACTAGATGGATGTAAAGTTTGTTTTTTTCAATGGAGAACTCGAGGAAGAATTCTATATAGAACAACTCAACGGCTTCTCATTGTTAGATAATCCTAATGATGTATGTAGGCTAAAGAAGGAACTGTATGGAGTTAAACAAGCAACAAGGGAATGATACCCTAGGTTGGACAAGTATCTTCAAAAGAAGGGTTTCAAGAGAGGAGCAATTGACAATAATCTATATATCAAATCAAATGAAGATGAATTTATTATTGTAGTTTTCTATGTATATGTTATAATATTTGTAAGCAACAAAGCCTTTATGATATAATGGTTTTCTTCAGAAATGAAATCAAAATTCAAAAGGTCAATGATTGGTGAGATTTCTTACTATATAGGTTTTCAATCCAACAAAAACTAGGAGGCATATTTATCTCTCAAGAGAAATATCTAAGAGATATGTTAAAAAAGTTCAAAATGGAGGATTGTAAACTTGTCACAATCCACATGAGAGTTGGATGCAAGCTATGTAAAGATGATGGGTCACCTGAAGTTGATAAGAAATTCTAGACATCTATGATAGGTAGCCTATTATATTTAACAACATCTAAACCAAACATAATGTTAGCTACGGGACTTGTAGTAAGATATCAATCAAAACCAAAGCAAAGTCACCTTTTAGTAACAAAAAGAATATTAAGATATTTAAAAGGCACAACAAACAATGGAATATGGTAGATAAAAGAGAAATATTTCTCATTGAAAACGCACACAAATACAGACTAGGCCAACTGCATAGAAGAAAAAAAGAGTATGAGTGGAGGTGCATTATGTTTAGGAGAATCAACAGTCACCTCGGTAAGCAAGAGGCAAACCTCAGTATCTCTATCTACTGTAAAATTTGAATACATAACAACTACAACTTGTTGCACAAAAGTACTTTGAATGGAGCAAACTCTATATGACATGAAGATAATATACAATGAGCTTATTCCTACTAAGTGTGATAACACCAGTGCAATAAAAATCTCAAAGAATCCAGTGCTACATTATAAGGTAAATATATCCATATAAAGTATCATTTTCTTAGAGATCATGTGGTTGATCAAACATTGAAATCAAAGTACATATCTACTAAAGAACAAACAACAAATATCTCCACTAAGCCCTTTGCAAGAGTGCCATTTAAATATCTAAGGATAAAATTAGGTGTAGTCCCTTCTCACCCTTTTCATTAGCTTCACTTCAAAGAGGATATTCAAAGAAATGTAAATAATATTAAAAGGATGGACTATCTAAGGGGGAGAATCTATAGTTATTTGATCAACAACAAGAAGAAAATAAGAATGAAGCATTGTTTTAAGTATCAAGACCTTGAGACAACCAAAGAAGCAACATGAAGAAATGCTAATTTGTAAATATAGAACTAGGTCATATCATGAAATATTCCATCAACTTGCTTCATCATTCAAAAGTTTATCTTTGAATACAAAAACTCTTGTGTAAGAAATGTGAATATGAACTATTATTTGCAATTAAATAAGGATGCTCAAAATGTTTAAATCTATCTTCAATATCTACATACACAGTCAAAGTATTTTGAATATGGTATAGCCAAAACCATAATTTTTCATCATTAGAATTCTTCAAAACTCTCTAGTCTTAATGACTCTAAACGTACATGGCCTATGCATCAAATTAATTTGTATCACTTATGTATACACCTAATACTTTATGAACTTTGAATAAAGAAAAGTAATAAATTGTTTCTCATATATGAAGTGAAAGAAAGAGTAATGACATCAAGTCAAGGGTAGTTGAAGCTATACATCACTCCCATTAAGTGTTGGGAAATCCTTATAGAGAGTTGATTAGTATTGCAAAGAGCTTCGGTCTTGAAGAAGTTTCCATGTAATATATCATATTTCTCAGTTCATTTAATACACTCAAAAGGGGGTTTTCCTAGTTGGGTTCCCCAGATAAATTTTGTGTTCTATGTGTGATTGCGTTTCTATTCATTTTAAGCTTTTGGGAATTTTTTAGTAGAGAAATATTTTGTATTTTGTGATCAATTTTCTCTCATTAGCAGTTGCAAGGTTTCAAGGATTTTTTACATGGTTTTAGAGAAAAAAATTAAAACTAAGTTCCTTGATCAGATTCAAAGTGCGCTGGAGAGAATATTAAATGGTGCAGGAATTCTACAAGTGCATGAATCATGTCGTCCTATGGCTTGAGGACAAAGCATGCACTAGAAGGGTCTACAAATTTTTGTGCATGGAAGGATAGAATGGAGGTTGTGTTAGATGATAATGGGTTTTGTAATACATCAAGATTGATATTCCTAGACCTGCTGCATCAAATACACAACAACTAGCTCAATGGAAAAAGGACGCTGCCAAAACTAGGAGGATGATCCTAGAAGGAGTTAGAGACCATATTGTTCCAAATTTGCATGGGAATGAAACTCAATTCCAGATGTGGAAGGCCCTTACTTATATGTTTGAAAGAAATAGTGATGCCAAAAAAATTGTTTTGAAGAACAAATTGAGGAACATACAAATGGGCAAGGCTGAGCCCATTGTTACATATCTATCCAGGTTTTCTCAAGTGAGGGATGAAATTGGAGGTGTTGGAGAGACAGTTCCATGAGTAGATCTTGTGAGCCTTGCTATTCTTGGGCTTCACAAATCTTGACGTAGTTTCTAGGATGTAGTGAATAACAAAGATAAGCTCCTTGATTTGGAGAGAATGTGGTTCAATCTTGTGCAGTAAGAGATAAGGAGGAACATAAGGGATGGAGTCTCATTTGGGACAAAAGATGAGGAGAAATTTGCTTTAGCTAGAAAAGGAAGGAAATCCAAGAGTGAGAAGGCCCAAGGAAAAACCGAGTCTAGTCAAAATGGAGGCAAGGAAAATAAGGATCTTAGTAAGATCAAGTATTTTCATTGTCATGAGTTTGGATATTATGCTACAAAATGTCCAAACAAGAAATCCAGTAAGCATGTCGTGGTAACAACAGGAGGAGAAACACTCTCGTCTCAATTCGAATTGGATTTCTCTCAAATAGCTTGAATGGCTAGCTCAATTCATGGTAATGTGTGGTATATTGACTTAGGGGCTTCATTCCACATTATAGGGAGAAAATATTTCTTCAGCAGTTTGGAGGAGAAAGACATGTAATTCCATATCGAGCTTGGAGCTTAGAGTGATGGAATATACTTGACTAAAGGAGTTGGTATAATGAGATTTAAGAGGGAGTCTGGTTCCCTTCTCCATCTCAAGAATGTGATGTATGTTCCAGTATTGAAGAAAAGTCTTGTCTCAGTAGAAACCATTGAAGACAAAGGGTATGATGTTGTATTCAGTAAAGGGAAGGCCTACCTCAAGAATTCTGCTCTAGGAAAAGTCAAGCAGATTGAGGTTAGGATCAAGAGCCTCTACAAATTGGAGGTTGATGGATGTGAAAACTTGAGTAGAAATGTTGAGAGCTTGTAGAGTAGAGATGCAGTGGTTGAGAAAGAGTAGGATACAACTCTCAAGATGGAGCCTCAATGAATATTTAAGTTTCAGTATAAGCTAGTTCGCAATTGGGATGACTAGCAAGATGATGATGAGGAACATAGCCCAGGGTGAGTGGAGGCAACCACTCAGTGAGATACTTCCAGTATAGGGAAAGTTCGATATAAGTGGGCAGAGAATTTGGTTAAGGGAGCTCAAAAGAGAGTTGAGTCTCTCAACACCAAGAAGCAGACACCCAAATACACAGGGTACATGGCTCCTTGTAGTTCAAAGGGAGAAGCTGTAGCAACAAAGAACTTGGTAGAGTTGAAGAGAGATCTAGGTGGATGAGGCTCTTCCAAGAAGCCCTTCCTCGATAAGAGTGATTATTGAAAATGTAGCAAGGAATGGATTCTTTGACTTTTGCGTTAGTTAATGATGCTAATTCTAATTCAATCTCATAGATACTTGACTTAGTTGTTAGTTAACATGTGTGATGTGGCCTATCACTGAGTTATTGTCAGCTAATTTGAGAGATGGATTTCAGTGAGTTGTGGACTAGTTGATGGCTAAAATTAGCTATCTAGTGGAGTTAACTCTAGTGTCTGTCAGTTAACTGATCTCTAGTTCTAGAATAGAGATAATTTTGAGTTTAGCAGAGTAGTTGACTTTCTGTTAACTCAAATTACTCCCAGTTAACTAGTTGTTGCTACTTAATTAGCCCTAATATTTTATATAATTCAAATTTCCTATTGAGATTGAATGAAGGCATAAACTGTATTTATTACGATACACAATTTTTGTGTGTGTAAGATCTTGAGAAGCAAGCAGAGCAATTCTCTTGGGAATTGTGCAAGGAAATAGGAGAAATTCCTATTTTTTAGGGGAAAATTTGTACTAGGAAATAAGAGCTCCTAGCAGGCCTTATTTTTGGGAAAGTTTTGTAGAGAGTTGATCAATATTGTAGGGAGCTTCAAGCTTGAAGCATATTCTCTGTAATAGATCACACTGCTCAGTTGATTTAATACAAGCATGGTCCAGACTTATGAAGGAACACAACAAAATACATATATACACATAAACACATAGATGCAACATAAATAAATCTTCATTTCATTAATATCAAAGAATTGAAATTTGCTTACATACATAAATGAAAATAATATACTAGCTTAGGCAATAGTAGCTTATCTATGAGGAGAGATGTGGCTGCTACATGCCTCTAAACTGTGTGACAATGAGGCTTAAGGGAATTTTTATTATTGAACAATAAGGGAAAACCATAAACAACCAAAACCCTGACCCCAACAGATGGAACACCAAGAGTTTGTGGGACCCATTGGGGTTAGTTGGTCAACTAACTTTGCGGGGTCGTAACTTCGACATATTATCTCCGTTTGGCGCATACGATACTTTGTTGGAAATATCTTTCTGAGTACTACAAGATTTTCCACAATAAATAACCTATGATAGTGTGTTTGGTGTGGACCTCAAAAAAATGTCGTTTAGGGGGTCAAAACTGCTCCAGAAGTGCAGGACCTGAAAAGATGCTAAAAATAGTAAATGTTACTATAAACAAGGAAACTGATTAAACTGACAGGAGGTATAGGTGGAATAAGTGGGTGGCCGCCAATATCCAGCCGGATTAGTCCTTCCTACTTAGGAAGTAATGGTCTCCATTGCGTGCAGAGCCTCCATGAGGTGAGAAAAATTTCTATTGAACCTGGTCCCTGGTGAACCACTTGCCCTGATGAATGAGTTGGCTTGCTTTGACAACTCGATATAGATGGATCCTCTATTGGTGAGTGTTTTTGATCTAAATGTCCATGATCTAATTAGTTGTGGCCTATTCCGTGTAGTATGGGTTTAAATCTATTGATGTCTATTGTTCTACAATGTCAGATGTGTCCAAGAATGGTGGAAGGTATGGCTGAGGGCGGTCCACATTGAATACTGAGTGCATGACAAGGAACGATGGAATTCTAAGATCGAAGGAATTGTCCCCTATAGCCTTGGTGATGGTGTATGGTGAATATTAGAGTAGAAAAAGCTTCCGGTGGGGCCCAACAAGGCATTCCTTCTACATATGTAGCTAAACTTTGTCATCCACCTGGAACTTATGTGGAACCTGATGTTGATCATGTCGCTGCTTGTACTTAGCATTGGATCTGTCCAATATGTCATGGACCTACTAGAAGATGTGCTGAATCAACTTAATGAATCTATTAGCCCTATCAACTTCAGACTAGACATGAGACGAATATGCCTAAGTAGCTACAAATGGTATGGCCACATCAATGTGACATAGTGGCTGGAATCCCAATCCCACCTGAAAGCGTTTGTGGCTAGTTGAGCTATGGAGAGTTTTTTTGTAGTTGTGCTGGACATAGGGGAGGATTTCATCCCATGTGTGTGGATGCTTCGAGTTGTACATACATAAAATGTGTAAAATCATCTTGTTGACGACCTCTGTTTGGCCATCAATTTAGAGATGGAAAGCCATAACCTTAGTGAGCTTGGTATCCAACATCAACCAAAAACTTGACCAAAATGTACTCAGGAACCTGTTGTCCTGATTTGAGATAATGGAATGTGGGATTCCAATCGTTCAAAGAAGAGCTTAATAGTGGCTTCTACTGTGATACTTTTCTTATAGGCTGCCAAAATGGCTATCTTAAAGAATCTATTGATGACCACGAAAAAACAGTCGTTTCCATGCTTAGTAGAAGGAAGGCTTGACATGTTATCCATGGAGATGGATTCCCAAGGTCGAATAGGAGTAGGTAGAGGAGTATATAAGCCTTGCTTCTTGATGGTTGGTTTGGCAATGGCGTAAGAAGTGTAGGATTTGATGTACTTCCGAACATCCTGTCGAAGGATCGGCCAAAAAAAATGCTTCTACAATGCTGCCACTATCTTATCTACCCAGAAATGTCTAGCAACCCAACTGTAGTGCGCCTCCTAAATCATCTTCGAATTCTCACTTGAAGGAACACAAAGGTGTCCCAGGTGGTATAACAATGCATACTAGAGGTGAAAATTTGGAACTTTCTTGCCCTCCAGGAGTGTCTGGGATGTGTTGCTGAACTTTGGATCGCTCTTGTAAAGATGCAACCACCCCACATTCTCGTCCCCACAAGATTTGATCGTAGTGGATTTGAAGGAAATCTTCGACACATAAGAGGGTTCTATCGGTACCTGGTGATAACGGGACTTCAAGTCAATCTTTCTGAAATATTTAGTCCCATGAGATGGTCTAGAAGGCCATCAATCCTTGAGATTGGTTACCTATTCTAGACAATGATCTTGTTTAGGGGCCGATAGTTAATACAGAGTCTCCAGGTCTTGTTCTTCTTCTGTACCAACACGATCGGGCTCCCACAGGGTGACGAACTTGGCTTGATGTTCCCTTTCTATAACAACTCCTGAAGTTGCCTCTTAATCTCATCGTTCTCCAGAAAAGAGCGTCAATATGTCGGTCCATTGGGTAAAAACACACCTGGGGTTAGATCGATGGAGTGCTTGACCTGATAGTGTAGAGGTACCCCTATGGGTGAGGTGAAGATGTCCCTATACTCCTCCACAACCTTGTCCATCTACTGTTGCCATGCGAAGGAGCCCTGTCTGGAGGCTGTGGCCATAATATTCTTCTTGTCTTGAGGATAAATCATAAGGAAAACAAATTTCCTGGTATGGGACATGATCTTATCGCATTGCTTCGTAGTGATCAAAGAAATGGCGATAGGCGGTGCTACCTCCAGTATCCTGTACAACTTATTTCCCAAAGTAATAATAAAAGTGCGAGGCCTAGGCTCATACAAATCATGCTGCTTCAACAAGTATGGTTGACCTAATAATACATCACAAAATTCAAGTAGATAAACATCACATAATACCTCATTTGTAAAGGGCTTGATGCTGTAGGTAAGGCGACACCATTGGCTGACGTGAAGATCTCGCCCTTGGTGAAGCCACCCGATGGTGTACAATTGCAAGTGTGGTGTGTCAGTAGGAACAACCGCTTGACAACCTCTACTGAAATGAGGTTCTTTTCACTCCCACTATCGACAATGGATTGCAACAGAGAACCATTCACCCACAACTTTGAGTGGAAGAGCTGCTCCCCCTCCTCTAGATCTTCGGGCTCATCCTTCTGAATATTGGTGGTGCTAATAGTGGCACTAGGATTCACATCAATAATATGATTCCTTTTTCATTCCACTTATTAGTTTCTGACTCAAACTCAGAACATGCATCTCATTCGGAAGTCTTCAACTCGACCACTAGTGATTGCTTGGCTTGACACTCACTTGTGTTGTGATTGGGGCTCTTATGGAACTTAGACCATTTCCTTGTGTCCTTCTTTATCTTCATGGTGTTTTTCTTTGTTTGCGACTTCGATGGGTTGTCCTAGGTCACCCCACCTTGGATTTGTCCTTTGTTATATGGTTTGGGGGTGCCTTTCCCTTGCTTCAGATTCACAAATCCAAAGTATCATTTTTTCTGTTTAAATTTCTGCTCGACCTTGACAACGTATCGATAAGAGGTGCCAAGCAAAGAGATGTCCAAGATCTTCATCTTTTCCTGGATGAACTTGTGTAGACAACCGCAATACTTGAATATAAAATGCCACTTAGAATCCTTGATACCCATCTTCGTGCGAAGTGCCTGGAAAGCATTTGTGAACTCCGACACATCTTGGTCCCTTTCCTGCCATAGCGTGGTCCACTTTATGTATTTATGTTCATAGCTCCCGACAGGGTAATATTGTTCCTTGATTGTGTCTCAAAAAGAATTACAAGTGGGTGTGGCTGAAAACAATGAGGATTCCCTCTCGTCGTTTTGTTCATAGTAGGTTTCCCACTAGTGCTTGACATATGGGGCAGCTTTGAGGAGTGTAAAAGTATTATTTTCCCAATTGGAAAAGTCATGAACTAAAAAATATCCTTCCAAAATATTTAACCATCTATATATGGTGTCTACATCTATCTGGCCTTCAAATATGGGAATGTCAAAGTTAACTTGTACCTTAAAAGGAGTGGTGCCTCTAGAGTGACCGCTGGATGAAGATGCATCTCCTGTGGGTAGTCACCAAAGGATTTGGGCAAAGTTATCCATCATCGCATTCCTTTGTCACTCAAGAGCTTCCTCGAGAAATATTTTGAAAGGATCTCTTGCCCCCTTGTCTTTCTTTTCTTCCGCCATGAGAGGCCGTCGGGTTTTTGAGGCTGGGCTTGCAAATGTTCAACCAGTTCAAGCCCTAACTCCTTATACCCTACCCTCGTTGGGTACATGTAAAGAAAAATAGAGAAAAAGTAGATCCATCTGGTACAACTGATCCAGACTTATGAAAGAACACAAAAAAACACATATATACACATAAACACAAAGATGCAACAAAAATAAAACTTCATCTCATTAATATCAAAGAACTGAAATATGCTTACATACAAAAATGGAATTAAACTAGCTCATACGATGGTAGCTTATCTTTGAGGATATATGTGGTGGCTACATGCCTCTGAAATTTGTTACAATGAGGCTCAAGGGAATTTTTATTATTGAATAATAAGGGAAAACCATAAACAACCAAAACCCTAACCCCAGTAGATGGAACGCCAAGGGTTTGTGGGCCCCGTTGGGGTTAGTTGGGTAACCAAATTCCCGGGGTCGTAACTTGGTCACATTATCTCCGTTTGGCGCGTACGATACCTTGTTGGAAAGATCTTTCTGAGTATTATAAGATTTTTCATAGGACCCATCCTATGGCTATGGGCCTGCTGCAGACCTCAAAAAAACTGCCCTGGATGTTCAGGACCCAAAAAATCGCTAAAAATAGTAAATTCTTCTATAAACAAAGAAATTGATGAAACTGACTAGAGGTCTAGGTGGAATAGGCATGTGGCCACCAATATCCACCTGGATCAAAGAAAGAGGGGTTTTTCCTAGTTGGATTCCCAAGATAAATTTTGTGTTCCATGTGTGATTATGTTTCTATTCATTATTTTCTTTCCATAAATTTTTAGTAGAGAAATATTGTCTTTTGTGATCAATTTTCTCTCACTAGTAGTTGCAAGTTTTCAGGAATTTTCTACACTTTGTTTATGTGCCAGCTCCAAATAAAAGTCTAGTAGAATATTGTTGAGAGGTCATGGAATTTGGATAGATTATGAATGAACAATAACGCTGAATACTATCCATATATTTCACAAGGGGAGATGGAATCAACTCTGGAGATGGACTATTACTTGTACTGAAGAAAGTTCACCTTGTGTAGAGGACTCCATATAATTTGTAGAGAAGGACATTTTTTTGTGGAAGATGACTCATATCTGAGGGGGCCACGATTATGCTACCATATGAACACAAAAATGTAACAAGAAGATAATGCAATACTCGAAACAAAGTGTTGACACTTGAGATAAAATTTAACTATATAAAGAGAATTAATAGACCAAGAGTATGTCTATTTGTAATCAAAATGAAACACATCAAACAGTCCAGGAGAGTAACACGTATATGACAAGAAACATAGAGAAATGTAACGATTATGGAAAAAAAGAACAGAGGAGTGTCAAGTGAAAGGGGTGTAGAATTGATAGGGTGGCAAAGGCTGAAGTGATAGAGACTAAACATGTCAAACAAACACACAAAGAGTCCAAAATGTAACTCGTAGATGGACAGATGGCATGGGGAAAGTTTGAATACATTATTCATAAATAGATTGAATGTGTTATTCATTGTGTGTTATTAATCATTGCATTATAACTTGAATGCATTATTCATGGTGTGTTATTAATTGTGCGTTATTAATCATTGTGTGTTATTAATTGTGCGTTATTAATCATTGCAAAGTGTCATGTATTAAATGATGATGCGAGAGAAGGTTATTACACAATGAAAAATTACAAACAAAATACAAAACACTGCTATTCCAACACTGGATTGCACAAAGAACCTGAATTAGTGGAACTTCACAGATAATAAACGTTATGAGAATATTCAGATGTTTTAACAATATTATGAACTACCTAGTAGATTTAAGCTCAGTGACCTGGAAGCATAACAACTCATAACATCAGATGCACAATATATATATATAAATATTTTCCTATGCATATTCACCTATGTGTATTAATATTTTCCTATGCATATTCACCTATGTGTATTAATATTTTTCCTCTGCATATTATATTAATATTAGCCAAAAAGTAATGCTTAATTTTTAATTGCAGGGGATATTGATTAGCGATGGTCAAATTTCAGTTGGTTATTATGATCAAGATTCATTTACAATTGATTATGCTGAAGGGGCTGGAGGAGTCTTTATGCAAAAATGCATGAATAACATTCTCAACAATCCAAAGAGATGCCGAAAATGTCACATTCTGCTACCAAATCACAACTCAGACTTGAATATAACATCCTTTTATATATATATATTGGAATTTTTGAGAAGTGAAACATACTTTGGTAATAATTGATCCTTCTATGAACTTGACAACAGGCTTTGAAAAAGCATATTATGATAAAATAATAGAACTAGGCACGCACACACACATGGAGAGAGAGATTAGGGTGTTATGCCCTAACTGAAAATAAATGTAGGGAGAGAATATAAGGCATGCCACTTTTGGTTCTAGTCTATCTTTTTGAATGAGTCCTCACTTGTGGCATTTTTCAGGTGAAAGCTTTTATTTTTTATTTTATTTTATTTTTCCAAGCTATACAATTTCTCTTCACAACCTGGATGTAGTGAAAAAAATGTTCACATAAATCAATATTTTTGTGGCATGTTGAAGGATCAACGAGGTGGAGCTTCTGTAGTGTTGGGTAATTTACTTTTTCTTAAATTGTTTCATTAATTTTCAACCAAGTTTTGTGTACTTGTGAGATGTATGTGCACCATATATGCTAGGAATTCCATCTATGAATTGAATTATTCTAAGTATGAAATTATCATAAGTATGGACAAATGTTTGATTGATATTTATAGAGTAATCACACACAAGTTATTTATATTCAAAGTTACATCAAAACCCAATTACATAACTGAATTGAAATCTATTGCTTGCATAATTGAAAATCTATTTTAATTGTAGAATTTAAAGCCTATTTCTACTTGCATAAAAGGAAATGCTAACACTAGATCGCAGGAGAAAGATTTTAATGCTACTTGCAGAATTGAAAACACTACAACACTACTTTGCATAAAGGAACCTCTATACTAATTGCGTAAAAGGAAATTGCAAAATGAAAACTTAATTCCTAATTACAAAAAGAAAAGAGATTAACTACAATTGCAAAAAGGAATGCTAATGAAACTACTTGCAGAAGAAAGAATAAAATGAGAACTTGTAACTCTAAATGATTATCGATGTGTGCAATTAACTCTAAAAACATTTATTTCACTCTGAAATTAAAACAAAAAATGATTAAATCAAAACTATTCAAGGAGATTGTTTACACCTAATCATCAGGATTGGGTGAATATAATGTAAATAAATAAATAAGTAATATGAACAGTCATCGGGAGATGAAGTGAATAGTCTCTCCCTCATGTATATAATGAAGACCTACCTGAAGGAATAAGATATACGAATCAATTTTGGTTGAGGAGTTACTGCTTGGTCTGACATGGTATCAGAGCTAGCTCCCAAAATAGTTGTAACTCCCTTCTACATACTACTCTTTGTCCACTGTCTACTGCTCTCTGTCCACTGTCTACTGTGCTCTCTGTCCTCTCTGTCTACTACGCAGTCTGTTCACTATTCTTACTACCTAAATCAGAAAGCGTTGAGAGAGGGACGACTTCAGAACTGGAATATTGTTTGAAGACGTTTCAGTGGAATAGCTCTTGCTACATTTTGTTCTGGTTTCAACGGACGGTTCTCTTGTTGCATGGCCCCAAGAGCCATCATGAGGTTGTCATGGTAGTGATATTTTTGTTTCTTGCATTGATGTTGCAGTAATGCCATCACAGTGAAATTTTCCTACCTAGAAATGTTTTAGGTAAAAAATATTTCCAGCTTTTTAGGTATGCGAATCAGACATGAGATGCCTCTCTTTCTTCATTTGCTGTTTACATGAGGCACCTTAAAAAGCCGCCATTTCTGGATTCGCATTTTTAGAGCAAAGAAATAGTAGATCTAAATTGAATCTCTAAAAAAATGGGTTTTGAAAACCAATTTCCCTCTTCAGCGATGTAGAAGTGCATTTAAGATTAGCAGCGATTTTGAAGAACGCTGCTCCGCTGATTTGAATGCTGCTCACTTCCATAAGTATTTACAGAATGCTGCTCCATTGGAGAACGCTGCTCCTGTTTTGAAGAATGCTGGTATATATATGTTGAGTTTTTTTGGCTATACGCTGTTTTTGTCATTATATTGAGCTATTCATGGCATATGCATTGAGGCCTGAAGTTTGAATGCTGTGTGATTTACGCTTCCTGAATATGATTTACGCTACCTATAATATGATACTACACTGCCTGTAATATGATTTACGCTGCCTATGTGTTATATGATGTGGAATCTTCTTTATGCAGCAGAGTACGCATAACTGTACACAAAATTTCAACTCCTTCTGTTTTGGTAGTAAGTGAAACTCTGAACATAAGTTTTCAAATATTTTGTGTCGTTGAGGAAAAGTGAAAGTCTGAACCAATAAAGATGTTATCAGTGCTATATCACGTGCTACACAGGAACCATAAGAAAAAAAATTGATGAGGAAAAGATTTGAAATTTTTTTGAGAGTGCATACCTGATCTGAATATTTCTTTGGGAAATGTTTAATATTTTCATTAAAGACAAAGATAGTACAAAGCCCTATATGGAGAGAATGCCCCTTTGAATTGTGATTTTTAAAAAATTACCACAAGAAGTACAATTTTACTGTATATTGGCAGAAGTATTTTTCTATCAGCAGAAGTATTTTTTACAGTATGCATTCAATCATATCTATTGTGGGAATAGTTCTCATTGGCAAAGAGAACTATCCTGAGTGGTCTCGGATGATAAAAAACACGCTCCTTTTCATTGAGTTGTGGAGAGGAGTGTGTGTTGGAGATGGAGACACAGAGCCAGAACAACCTACATCAGACAAATAGCTCGTAATTTGGGAAAACAAGAACAACAAAGCTTATGCATTAATCGCAACATCTGTAAATGAAGAGGTGAGTCACCATATTTTACCATTTTCAACTGCTTTTGAAGCCTTACAAAAGTTGAAAGAACTCTATGACTCACATTCTACACTTGAAGTTGTTCAACTCATGATTAAACTCTTCACTCTTGAACTGCAAAATAATGATCCTCTTTCTCTTGCATCTGAAGTAAAGTCTATAATGCATGATATCAAATCCACTAAAGTTGAATTGGATATTCCTCTTATTGCTTTTCTTAAGGTACTTTATCCTACTTACTCCAATTATCTTGAATCATTGCAAGAAAATGGTAATCTCAAAGATAGCACCTTTGACTCTCTTGTGGAAAAGTTTGTTGAAAGAGAGAAAACTTTCGGAAAGAAGACAACCACTGAATCTTCTGAAGAGGCTGTGTGCCTTGCTCATAAAGAAAAGAATCATGCTAAAGATTCTTCCAGAGGAAGAGGTGGTCGAAGAGGAAGAGGAATATATTTCAGGGGCAGGGGGGGCAGGCACTCTCAAGGAGAAAAGGAAGATTTACACTGCATACACTGCAAAAGAAATGGATCACATGATGCCTCTACATGCAAGCTACCATGGGACAAAATTGAGAAACAAAGAAACCAAAAAAAAGGTAAAACTGATGATACAAACAAAGGTAAAGCACCTGAATCCGTTCACTATGTTGTGGCACAATGTAATATTGGAGTAAATGAAGATTTATTTAATGATTCACTTGCTTCTTAGAAAAATGATTGGTTGCTTGACTCAGGAGCAACTTGCCACATGAATCATAGAAAAGATTTTTTTTGAAGAATTTACTGACAATGTTGATGGAGTAGTATACTTTGCAGACCAATCAAAAATCAAGCCATTAGGGCTGGCACAATCAGGCTTAAATTGCCTGGTCTTCCAGACTTTCTTCTGCACCATGTTCTATATCTCCCACAACTCAAGAGAAACTTGCTGTCTTTGGTCCACATCCGCCAGCAAGGTCACTCCATTCATATGTTTGATGGCAAGCTTGAGGTAAGAAAAGCATTTGACCACTCACTTGTCATGAGGGGAATAGAAGAAAAAAGGCTTCTTAAGCTGCAAGGAACCTCTGCTCGTGCACAACATTTCTCATACAATTCTCATCATGAAGAAGGTACTCTTCCATCAAGTTTATTATGGCATGCTA